>JAZGTK010020212.1:0-11072 GCA_036877625.1 Ambastaia sidthimunki
AAAAAAAAAAGTTTATCCATTGAATTCACTGTAAGTTGCTTTGGTTAAAAGCGTCTGCCAAATGAATAAATGTAAATATAGTAGCCGGATCTTCTTTCGTTTTACAGATGGACATTTTTGCTACTAGTTAAATTAATTTGGTGAAGCAGCAGTTATTTGTTTTATTAATTCAGTTTAGCATCATCCTCTGGCAATGAATTGTGGGTAATCTCAGCTGGTAGAGTGGGCATGGATCTGCGCTTGGAATTTCCACTGGAAATTGTAGACCATCCGGGTCTTCTTTTTCAACGTATTATTTGGGACATACTAATTCTAGTGAATAATATTTAGGATGGACAGTGTGTGAATTGGGACGCAGGGTTTGTTGTGTATTGATAAATAATGACTGTGTTTTGAAATTCTGTAGATCAGCAGTGTGTGAGTGGATGATTTAGGGTTAATGTGTACTGTGGTCTGTGCAGTGCTAACAGCACACAGAGAAACATGCTTCCTCTCACTGTCAACATCAGTTTATGGGATGTAAAAATAAAAGCAGGAGAACTGCGAGGGGGGCAGTAAAAATGATCTCTTATACTCGCATTGTAATGATCAGCATACATATATTATACATAACAATCACTCAGCAGAGATTTCTGCTGTGTGTCTGATTTTTTTACAGCCAGCTGTATATGTGCATTAGCAGGCCAGTCGTAAAATCTCTGCTTACCACACAGTGTTTCCAAATGTGCCGGGCAACAATAAGAAAGTACTCAGTGAAGTTCTTTTCCGTTTCCTTTGAGACGTTAAAACTTGCAATCATGCCTAAATTTCTTTTTCAGAGGCAGTACACACTGGTGCACTGATGTGTGATCCTGATTGATTTAAAGGGACCTATGTATACATGTAATGTTACATAAACATCGCACAGAGCAAGACGGTCCCTTATTAAGGGTTACCCTGATGAAAAGACCAGCTTTCAGCTAACAATTTTAGGTTGTAAGAATATTTCCGTAACGTTTCATTAAGTTTTATATCCTACTAAAATGTAGGATCATAGGAAAATGCAGAAGTCAGTGAACAACATAAAGAATTGTCCACCACATTAATTTAGCTTTAGATAAATTATTTAAAAGCTAACATTAACATATTTAGGTGGTTTATAGTGATTCTATATAAAATAACACTGTATCTGTGATTTAAAAACAATTCAGTCCTGTAATGTAATTTGATTCTGTCATTTTCTTCAGGTGTGTTTGTTGTTGTGAAATTTGCATGCGGAGTGTTTGTACACGGCTCATGAACAAATGTGAGAGTCAATCAGGGCTGATCATTTCCTCCTTCTGTACAGAGCTCACATCCACCACTAATAAAAACAGTGTCTCCCAGTAAGAAACAAAAGCGAACCCATTTATAGACTCAAAGGCATTGGCAGGTAATGCATTCAGATTTTGCATTATGCATTACTGCTGTTGCATTATGTCCAGCTGCATCATGTTTTGATTGCACTCAGGGATCAATAAATTTCTCTGTCTATCTATAGAAATACACAATTCACCTTGACATCGCCTTGATTTTCAGAATACGTGACTTGATTGTTTAATGTGAGGTGAGTAGGTTTGCATTATTGACGCTGGAGAGGTTTGGTGTTTGTACACCTGACGTGAGCTCTTCTCTGGAGAACATCAGGCTGAGGTTGTTGTTGCGTCAGGTTGCAGGCTGGTGCTCAGGGCTGGTGCTCAGATGAATGAGCCTCTGGGCAATCAATGGACAATAAGCTAATAGGAAACTAATACCCAGCTAACAAGTTCAGGTTGTAAGAATGTTTCCCAAATGTTTTTTTAATGTTCTAGGAATGATCAAAACAGCCAGTTTGTTAGACATTGTATTAAAGTTATTGGCTTGGTTCTAGGAACGTTGTTCAAAAACATTTTAATTGTGTAACGTTCCAATAGTTCCACTAGTAAGAATAACGTTGTTGATATAAATGTGTATTTATATATATATGTGTGTGTGTGTGTGTGTGTGTGTATCTATACGTTATTCTTATATATTTTTATATATATATTTATGTAACGTTAAAACTTTCTACTAACATTAATGCAAAAGCTTTTTTGAGAACATTTAGAAAACATTAACCAACATTCTGGGAACATTCAATGTTTGCTGGGTAAGGTCGTTTCCGCCAGAACATGTTTAATAAAGGGGCTTCCTTTGGCCTTTTTTAACAGGATGTTCGGTTAGAACTCATGTGGCTTGTCTTCTTTTAGCCTGTACAATGTGTTAGACAGACGAGTGTGGAAAGAACAGAACAGGTTGTGCTGGGTGAGCACCTGTGTGCAGCTGTGACTAATTACCCTGCGTGTGTGAGAGTCTCTGGTCTTCTCAGGAGGATGAAGAAGTCATTTGGATGGAGGAAGAGTGTGAGTTTGGCGGTTCTGTCACCGGGGCCGGTGTGAGGGCACTGCAGGGGTGCTGGACAATTACCACAGCTCAGACGGCATCACCTCCATCAGAAGTGGCCCGCAGCTTTGAGCTCTCACATGATGCTATTTGTAGGTTGGTGCAGGAAGGAAACATGCAACGTTCTGTCAGTGACATCATTTCTGCCAAATACATGCAATATTCTCTCTGTTGTGCAGCGTGCATTAATTGCGTTAAGACATTTTGGTAATTAGTAAAATACACACTATAGTTTTACTTGCACGTTTATGTTGTTGTTGCTATTGTTACTATGTTCCAGTGTTTTTTAAATGTGTGAATTTGCATAGAAATGTATGTTTTGCATATTGTTACTAATGCTGTAAATTCAGTTTTATTTGTACAGTGCTTTTTACAATGTTGCATTGTTTTAAAGCTGCTTTACATACAATAACATTAAAACAGAAAACAGGAACTATGAAACAACAGAATACATGGTATTATTTAAAACTGTTCTGTGGTTTATGAATATAGAGTTGACTAAGATAACTATAACACATCCGACAACATGTATTCAGACTGCCTACTAAACCAGTGTGTACCTTTGAGACTGTGCCACATTCAGTCAATCAACATGACAGATGACTAAAAACTTCTTAAATCTTGAAGCTTCTTGAATCGTGAGAGAGGGAGAGAAATGTCAAGAGCTCTATTGTGAAATGCTAATGAGCATAATTCCTCCTCCAATGAGCTGATTTCTAACAAGCTTTCATCAATCATCTCTCATTACTTCAGATCTGATTAGGAGACAGTCAGTGTTTGTTGTGTTGTTCTTCTGTTTTTGTGGTTTCTTCTGAGCTTCACACTGCAGGCCTCAGACCTCTCATGGACGTCATTATGGGGCCCCACGCTGGACCAGGTCTACTGGGGAAATGTGTGTTTGTAAGGAAGAGGGCAAGATTAGATCAGCTTGCTCACAAAAGACATTGTTAGACTATTGGCAAACATTCTTGCAGTAATGTTAGCAAAAAGTTTTTTAACATTATATATCATATATAGCAAAAACATTATTCCTAGCTGCAAGTAGACTGTTTTAAAAACATTACAGAGTTAAAAATATGTTTGAATATCATTCATATAATCAAGCAATGACGTTAATACAACGTGCAAAAAAACTGCATATGTTCTGCATATGTTTGTGCATATGTACTGCATATGTTTGTGCATCATTAAGCATATGTATTTTTACAGGGCATTTAAGGTCTTATACATTTGATCAATTAATGTGTTCTGGGGGAATCGAACCTGTGACTCTAGCATTGCTAGCATCTTGCTCTTCCATGCTATGGGATATCTCTTTGAAAATCCTCTTTCCATATGCTTGTGGATTTTTTTACGAGAAGCTCCCCAAAACTTCTCGAAACCAGCAAAACTGTGGTAGCAAAAATGCTAATGCTAATCCCCATGTCACCAAATCATAAATTCTCTCTGCCAACCTTCAAAGCTTTATAGAAATCCCTGGAAACCACATAAACAACCCACAGCTTGAGTGTTTGTGGTTGTGTGTTATAAACACAGACAGACAGACAGACAGACAGACAGACAGACAGACAGACAGACAGAGATGGAGAGTGATGGTCTGGTTTTGATAAGAGAACTTAAGCATCTGTCACATATGCTGCCCTTCCCTTGATGATAAGCTCAGGGGCTGAAGAGTAAGACATGCAATCATTTTTCAGCATGAGACCTTACTTGAATGGAAGAGAGAGAGAGAGAGAGAGAGACCCAGATTCAGAATGAGACAGAAACTGACCTCAGAATCCCTTATTTAATGATGTTTGAACTTACAGTATGTGCCTCATGTTACAGCTATATAAAGAAACCTTCTGCCTGAAACCTTCTCTGCTGTAACATTCTCTGTAACATTTTTAAAACGTTTCACTAGCAACTTAAGAATAACTCTTTTGATATATAATAAATAATGTCAAACATTTCTACTAACGTTACTGCAAGAGCATTTTTTGGTAACTTTGAAAGTTAACGTTCCACAAATGTTTCCTGTTAGCTGGGAAACCACTTAGAAGCCACACCTTAGTAACTCGCAAACAACCACTCAGAACAACATAGCAACCGCACAGCAACCCCCTGGCAACCACCAGAGCATCATTAGTCTTCATGCATGGGTAAACACACATCTTCTTCAGAATATGGAAAGATCTGTCAGTTGATTGAACATCCTGACTGTATTTAAGTGGAGATGTTAGAAATGTGATCTTGAGTGGCTCTTGAGGGGGTATTGTGTTGGGAATAGCGGGAATTGCATTGTGTGGACTGCAGCTGGATTCAATGCCCTCTGGAACAGGAAAAGAGAGTGAAATGTATATGTTCCCACTTTTAGAACAATAGATTTGTCCTTGGCCCAGATTTGCTATGACTGTAATCCTCTCACATCTATTGAATGCAAAACATATATGTCACAGTGATTTGGGGCAGTCAACCCAGCTAACAGGGAACATTGCCTAATGTTCTCTAAAAGTTATTAATAACATTCTAGCAGTAATGCTAGTAAAGCTTTTTTAACGTTATGTATCATATACCTAGAATGATATTTGTATATTCGTAAGTTGTTAGTGGAACATTTTAAAAACATTACAGTATTTTTAAAAAATAAAAAAACCTTCTTATAACCAAAATCCAAAACCAAACTTAGTCTTTAACCTGAAGAAACTATTTCTACCTGATCTGACCCTTGTCCATTAGTTTATATAGTGAGGTTGATATACAGTACCTTTAACTCCAGTACTTTCATTGTATTACGTTTATTGTGATTTGTGACCTGTCATTGTATTTTGCAGCACACACCCAAGGGAAGCACATAACTAAACTACTAACAATGAGACTGTTAAACTACTAACACTTACTAACTGATGTGACATCAGTGTTTTTGCTGACTAGCAACGCCCTGCTAAAAAAGGAACTTGCTCACTTTTAAATGTAGATCTCTAAAGAAAACTGTAAAACTATGGAAGCTCTCAGCTGAACTGATGGGCTTTCTGTTCTGTAGGTAATAAGTGAGTTTAAAAGAGCCCCAGTTTACAGTCAGTCAGTCAGCTGGGATTTCGCTCTGCACCGTCGTCAAGAGCCCCAGTCAGCAGGGAGTCTGTGTGTCTGTTATCACATACACATGTGTGAGGAAGAGCCTTTTGAAAGCGTGTTTTTGTGTGTGTGTTTGATCGCGCTCGTGCACCTGTGTTTCGTGTTCCCTTTAGATTTCCCAAAAATATTCCTTTATTGTATCTCGTGTCTTTTGTGCGCGTGTTTGGGTCTGTTTTCTGGTTCATATAATTGTCAGGTCCCGCTCGTGGCTGGTGGCTTCTGGTCCCTGGTGGTGAAAGCTGTTGTTTGCTCCATGCATCTGTCGTACTGTGTGTGTCTCACCAGGCAGCTCTCACAACACGCAGCTCTCTGTAGCCCTCACCTCATCTTCAGCAGATCTGCAGTCAGCAGACTCTCTTTCCACTTACGATTATGACCTTTAATTCGATGACATCACAACTTCACGTGGGCTAATTGTAAAGTGGCTCTTTGCTCCTGGTGTGCACCCGAACCCTTGTTTTCTAGAACACTTGTCTAATCACTTTGCCAGTTTAATTAGTGAATTCACCTTAAAACAAACCTTTTGTAGCTATTTGACTTTATCCTCAATGATTACCAAAGGAGATATTTTAAAGAATCTACAAGTTAACTTAATACCTGAGCTAACAATCTCAGGTTATATGAACTTTCCCAAATGTTTCCATTAAGATAAACATTACAAATTTTATTTTTTTATTTATAAGAACATTAAAATGTCCAGTTTTTAAACGTTGTATTTACATTGTTGCTTGGTTACAATATTACGTAATTCAAACGTTTTTCCACTAACAACTTGAAAATAATGTTTTTAATATATATGATATATAAGGTTCTAAAACATTCCGCTAATATTATTAAAATAACTTTTTTGATAACATTAAAAGAACTTTTACAGAACATTAGCCAATGTTCTAAGAACGTTCTCTGTGAGCTGGGATTTGTGTGTGTTATATATTGTTTTGATGTTTAGGGTAGTGTGTTTCAGCTTCACATGAGTAAACAGTAATGTGGTTGTGTTTCAAACCAGTGACTTACAGTGAGAGGCTGTTAGGATGTTATGTATAAGGTTGCTGACAATGAAAGAAGTAAACAAGGTAACAGTTTTTGAGAAAAGCTCTGAATTTTTTACTGTGAACTGAAAGAACGGGTCATAATTTCTTAAGAGCGAGACACCTCAGATCATCGTAATGTGAATATAAAAACCAGAAGATGGTGAAAATACAGAGTAAGAGCGTTACTTTTTAAGTGTACTGTGCCAATTTAGTGTTGTTAAAAGGTTTAGAGCAGTAATGGTCACTGTATAACTGTACACTGTGTGTTTATAATGGAAGTAAATCATGTGGCATTTGTGCATCACAGGAAGTTTAAACTCACGTCTTCTCTCAGTAAAGTGTGTGTGAGGACAGCCTGAAGTCAGTTTCTTTAACGGTGGGTGGGGGCGTTTAGTGCTGTAATAAAACTATAAGGACCAGGGTGGTCACTTTGCCTATAATGTGTGTTCAGCCAGTAAGTGAGGCTGAGTTCAGCACTGGGTTCGAATTGGACATGCAACTACACAGAAAAAACAACATTTAAAAGTCATACTGAGTACCAGAGTTTAAGGTACAGGGTTGGTTTATTGTATATATGTATGTTTATATTTGGATGTGTGTGTGTGGTCCTTATATTTTCTATGTTATGGGGACCAAATGTACCCACAGGTATAGTAATACCAGACGTGTTTTATCATGAGATCCCCATGAGAAAACAAGCTTATAAATCATAAAAGTTATCATTTTAAAATCTAAAATAGCAGGAAGTTTTTGTGATGGTTTAGGTTTAAGGGTAGGGTTACTGTAGGGGAATATACAGTATATACAGTCTGTACAGTATAAAAACATGCAATGTCCCCATTAAACATAAAAACACAATGTGTGTGTGTGTGTTTTGTGTATGTGCACACACACATCTAATTGTGTTAAGTAGTTGAAGTCAGAACGAAGCCTTCAGCCCTCTTGACCTCATGAATATTACATCACTGGACTGGAGGGCATGCAGAAGACTAGATTAAATATTAACTACCACCTTCCACTACCTTCTCTACCAACGTTCTTGTTTTTCCCGGGTCATCTCGGGTTTTTATTAATTCATTTATTTTTGATTCTTCGTGAAGTCTACATCTTTTCACTTTAAGATGGCAAACAGAAAAATATAATCAAGGTTGTCTGTTCATCTATTATGAAACAGGCTGTGTAGTGCTCTGTCTCTCTCTCTCTCTCTCTCTCTCTCTGTAGGTCTTCACGTGTGTTAATACTGTACTGCGTCTGTTGTGTTTATCACTGAAGCAAAAAGAAATGTTTTGGCTTTCTGCTAATTTACTTCGCAAAGGTATAATTATTTAAATTCTGGGTAAAATGTTTTTTTGCACAAAACTGAAAAAGCGTTTCTAAGTGTGACTTAAATGAAACAAACAATTAATTGCACATTTTTAGTTTAAAATTGAATGTTTATATATATTATAATATAATATATATTTAGTATATGTTAGCTAACTTAATTTTAAAGTTTGTGCATGCCAAAAAGCTAAAATGCTTAACACAATGAACATTTCTACTGTGGCATTTTCATTCAGTAGAAACGTATGCATTTTAGTATTAGAAAATACACGTTTCAGAAATATATATAATACATTGCAGAGTTTAAAATAGGTAATATTTAGCTTTATTTATCAGCTACCACCCGCAATACGTTTTCCTTTAAGTTATATATTGAGGTCAAAACGCTGTTGACGTTTTTACTGAAGGAAACTGTGCGTTTCATTTTGCTGCCACCTGGCGGTCAATGTTGGGTATCGCATGTATATTTACATGAGACGTACAGTACAGTACATTACGTAAACCAACACTGAATGTTCCCAGCAGGGAGGAAGACAGCTTAAAATATTAAAACATTACGTTTTTTAATTTCTTCTTTTTTTTTTTAAAGATTTCTTTCCATGATGTGAGCAGTGGCGAATCTGAAGACGGTGACCGTAAAGAGACGCGACGCAGACGAAGAGCTTCCCGTGTCAATAACAGCAGCGGCGTCTTTATCAATGTAATACAGCGACACATGCAGAAATCTCCTTACATCATGCATCTTATGGTAAACTGTTCTTATTTCATTTTGCAATCAAATAAACAGCGATTTAAAATAGTAAAAAACAGGCGCTTTTATAATACGATGCGGAAGATCAGCTGACCGACAATATGTTTCATGAATGGCTCATTAATAAACATTTAACTGTCTAATATACAATTTATTATTTACAATACAGTTATAAACTGCAGAATTAGGCCAGAAAAGCTACAAACTGGTGTTTTTCCTGCTTGATCGTGAGTTTTTATTCTGTTGTGTTGAATTAAACAGTATAACATTGCTCTACATGTGACCTGTGGTTATACAGTTAGGTTGAGTTGGTCGTGATGGAGGTTCCTGCAGTGAATTCGAGCTATACACATCCAGCACCGCAGTCATGGGCCGGACAGAACCACACGACCCCGGCCATGTCTCCAGACAGCTGGAAACCTCATGCAAACTGTCCGCCTCCTTCATATCATTACCCGCATTTGAGCCCAACACATGAGAGCACAGATGTGACCCACCCGCAACACCCCGCAGCCCGCTCAGCTGACCCACCCCAGTCTCTGTACTGGTGCCCCTCACAGCAGGGTAAGCATAGCACACAAGTGTATTCTTATTGTATTGAATGTAGTGATGTACAGTATGCAGACTATTGTGTTTTCACCATCTATTAATAAAGTTTGAATCTTTGCTCATTGATGGACTGTCATTATAGACATTCTTCAGCCAGTTTCTGAGGTTTCAGGTATGAAGAGTCACGGGACGCCACAGGGAAACTCATTACAGGTAAAAGCACTGGAGTAAACAAACCACTGCTAACAAAACATGTTTTATAAAAGTCACACGCCAAGACACGATTTGTTGCAGAAACATTTGGTGTTATACTGGTTGAAAATCTTTTGAAACAGTGATGGTAAAAGTTATTAAGTAAAGTGATTACATATATTTATATTAATATCTATTCTCTGGGAAAGGGGCGGGGCCATTACATGTCCGACCAATCAGGACGTCTTACTGAATTTGATTCTGATTTTAATCCTAATTCTTACGGTTTTCTTCTTTGATAGAGTCCAGCATCAAATCCAAAGTCGGAGTCCCGGTACGGCCTGGATCCTCAGCTTCTACCTAGTGTGGTAAAAAAAACGTCTTTCCATTTCACATAAACACAATAGGTTTCTATTAAGGCTGATAGTTCAGGCCAAAGTCCCTTCAAGGAAAATTTCTGCACTCGGTGACCATCTTTGCAATGGCTCTGGCAACTATTTCAGTGGTTCACTAGTAGGTGGGACTTCATTCGCTAAAGCGGCCATATTGAGTGATGAAGTTTCTCTCATTCATAGTACCAGAACTGTGATGTTTTGTTAATTTTGTAATCTTTGTTCAGACTGTGTTGCTTTCTCTGATGTTGGTTTTCTGTGTGTTCTCAAACTTTCAGGTGCAGGTGAGTAAAGAGGACAGACTGCAGTGGGAGGGAAAAGTCTTTGTTTCGAAGTCTAAATCCTGCATTCCCCCTCTCTCCTCGACACGATGCACCCTGGAGGACAGAGGTACCATCACCAGTTCAGCTACATCATCTTTTGACTTCATGCCCAAACATCACATTAAATATAAATGTTCTGCTTTTTCATCATGAATGGTTTTGTTGTAGAAATGATATTGACTTTAACTCTCAGACAGGGATGCAGACAAACACATGAAGGTAATGAAATATTGACCAGTTGTTCCTGTCTGCTAAAAACAGACATGATGGTAATCTGCAATACAGACGCTGTTTTTTAGACTCTATAGCAGCATTTGAACAGCAGCTGGCTGAACAGAGAGACCAATGCAAAATATGTTTTATGTGTCCATTACATGTTATTGTTATGTTTTTTATGTTTTAATGATTCATTTTTAAAATTAATCATGTGTGAAGTTAATTTAATAACTTAAATATTAATCTGTTTGTGGTGGTTTTGAGCTGAGATTTAATTGCAGTTTTTTAGTTTATTTTAATTTGATTTGTTATGAAAAGTTACAGTTTATCCCCAAACTGGTTAGAGCATAAAAGTCAGTTTATCATTATTTATTTAATTATTCTGTTACTTACCAAGAACTGAGTGGTTTTCAAAAATACAGTAAATTAGCACAAAATGCAACATTTTATAACCAGTCTGAGTACTGTACCACTTGTTGTTAGACTAAACACTTAAAAAATTGCTTGTCTCTTCTTACATATTTGAGTTTTTAACTGCAAAACAGATGTTGTAATGTAAGTGAAAACAAGATTGCTGGATTTTTTGTTGTTGACTGTTTTCAGGTAACGTCACACCTCGGTACCTGCGCTGCACGTCATACAGCTTCCCTGTAGAAGCTCAGTCAGCCCAGAAGAGCCACCTGCCCCTGAGTGCCATCCTGTGTCCACTGGCCACACCTGAGAGAGGAGAGGTAAAGAGAGA
>JAZGTK010020213.1:0-11072 GCA_036877625.1 Ambastaia sidthimunki
AGGGCTCTTCACTGCAGCTCTGAGGGACGCGTGTTTTAAGGGCGTCTTCACTGCAGCTCTGAGGGACGCGTGTTTTAAGGGCTCTTCACTGCAGCTCTGAGGGCCGCGTGTTTTAAGGGCTCTTCACTGCAGCTCTGAGGGATGCAGTTTTAAGGGCTCTTCACTGCAGCTCTGAGGGACGCGTGTTTTAAGGGCTCTTCACTGCAGCTCTGAGGGACGCGTGTTTTAAGGGCTCTTCACTGCAGCTCTGAGGGACGCGTGTTTTAAGGGCGTCTTCACATTTTTATTACTGATTGTACTGATGTCTATTTAAAGGAGAAAAGTTACAGTCCACGTCATGTTAGACTGTAAACAGGAGAAGTTTACAAGAATTGACAGGTTACAAGAGAAACAGCCACTCAGTTTAGTCTCTTTCTAAAAGAGGTTCTTTACATGAGGCTTAGCAGCTTAAACATGACAAGCTTAAAAAAAAACCATAGAAAATGGGTTCTAAAGTCCAATCCGCTCATAACTGCACGCTGGCCAAAGAGATTTAGTGTTAATGCACTGAGAAAAAAATAGAGAAAGTAATGTGTGCTAATACATCTCTCTCACACACACACACACACACACACAGCTGGCTGAACCTCAGGGGTTTGAGATCCAGGCCACCGACCACTGTGAGATAAATGGAAATCTCTGCTGTGTAGGACTCATTAAAAAGTTCATTTGCTTACGTTATATGTATTTTAATTTATTAATATATCTAGTTCTTGGGTTATTTAGAATATATTTTGAATATTTAGTTCCTGTATGGAAGATTGATGAGTTTTGAGGTTTCATATCCAGACATAGTGTTGGACTTAATATTTGAAAATTGTAAAAAATTGAATGAGCACTAATGTGTTATACTGAGTAGTGAGGAAAACAACTCCTTTAGACACTGTATGGATGAGCTGTAGTGCCCTCTAGTGTGTGTAGATAACTGATCATTTCAGAATGTAACTGTGAACATGAAAGATACTTCAAATATCTGGTTATGGTTATGGGTTATGGGTAACCATAACTGACAAAGAATAACTTTCGCTTCACTTCCTGTCATGGCTGGGAAAGATTTTCTGTGATCATTTGGGAGAAAAGTGATGATACCATGCTTGACATCTGACTGTTCTTCAGCGGTTGAGTGTGAGTGTGTTTCTGTCATGCAGATGTGCAGTCACCTGACAGTCAGTGAGTCTTTCAAGGTCTGAGGCATGGCCGGGCCACTTTTGTGGTCACATTAAGCTCTTTCTTGGGCTTGTCTGGTTTAGTTTGACCTGTAGCCCCCACAGAGCACTGCACACCCGACTGTGATATTTCTTCACTGAATCCACACTGAACTCCAGCTCTGACCTGTTACATAACGTCTAGACTCACTTCACAGCACATCTGTCAGATTTCTGCCTCAGTCTGTGTTTGCCATCTTTTTAACACAGTTTCCTCAGTGCAGAATATTTGATAAATATTATAATAAAATATTATACATGCACTAATGCACTAACAAAGTATTTTTGCTTATTTATCTTGTCAGGTGATCATCAACTGGAGAAAAGTCGCGATCATTCCTTGAGTCCTGTTATTCCAAGGTAAAGCCGTTTAATCATTTGAATGAGCTTTCAGATACATACAACTGGACATGCTGAACTAAGTGGCATCTTCACACAAATGATGCTAAACATATTCTGAAAAGGTTTCTGAATGTGAAGTGTGCTTGTGCTGTCTGTCTTTAAAATAAAAACAACTTGGTTTGACATTTTGTTATGTCACAAGGTGACATTCATGCATTTCAAGCATGCCTTACAGTAAGTTTCCAAATAGTTTATGGTGTTACTGTATGACATGTTATTATTTGCATACGATGACTCATCACAAACTTTAGGCACTACTAAAATCCATGTACACATGGATATAAAGGACATAATGTACATGTATGACATTAAGGCCTTGATGGAAGTATGTGAGTCCAGCTTGTTCCAGTGCCTTCAGTTTGGGCTGCTATAGGTAGTTTTTAGTACTTTAGTGACAACCTTGTGTTTCCATCTGCAGACGACAAGCATTTAGATACAACCCTGGTAAGAACAGGACTGGGAATACCACAGGAGAGCGAGTAGATGTAATAAATGGGAACCCCACCCCACCTTATTTCACCAAAAGCAGCAGCTCAGAGTGGAATAGTTCTGATGATCTTGCTGGTCCGTTTTCTGAACTGGAAGATTCTTCATCACACACTGACACAGCTCCTCACATTCCCTCTGGGAATTTACTCCACACTGTAGCTCCACCCATACCCCTGAAACCCCACACTCTGAGCTCAGAGACCCGGCGACACGTCCCACAGAACCCCTCTCCACCCGGACCGCAGCGCCTTCCCAGAAATGGCTCATGTCTGTCCCACACAAGCCTACAGGCGTGGCAGGAAAACTCCTCAGAATCAAACATGCTCTCATCAGACACAAGCTCCAGATCTGGTTCCTCTGACCAGGAGAGGAATGATCTTTCAGCCAGTGAGGGTGAAGAGAAGTTCAGCACCCATCCAGAAACTCCAGTCGGCTCTCCTGCACTTCCCACAACGTATTTTTCTGTGGATAACTGCATGACAGACACATATCGTGCCAAGTACCATAAAACGAGAGCTGCGGTTTATATGGTGGCAGACGGCAGAGATCAGACTTCATCTGGTGAAAGTGATTATGGGGAAAGAGTTTCATCAGCTCGGTCTGAATCACAGGCAGCACAGCAGTCCAGAGCTATACCAGCACCAGGTACCATATACTGTATATAGCCCACCCTTACTAACAGTATGCTGTTATTTAGTGTGTTTTATTAGCTTGTGTGTGTATTATATTATTATATATATATTATATTATATTTTTTGTTTCAGTTCATGTCAGCAGTAAACCCACTGCAAAATGGAACCCTGTTTCTGTGAAAGGTTTGGATGAACATGGATTCTTATGACATCGGCTCTCGTCTGTGAAAGTGATACTAAACACAATATCAAATCACTTTGCCTGAGACATACACATCAATGTACTTGAATTGCCTTCTCTTGCAGATATGTATTTGTTGGAATTATGCATTCAAAGAGAGAGAGTGTGATTTTAAATCATACATATGCACATTTTCAAGCCAAAAGAGAACGATATGGCTGTTTTATCTGAAACACTCTTTAGGCTCTAAAGATTAACAAAACTAACGCAACTGACAGAATAAACGATCTTGTGGAGATAATTTATAGTTATTTGAATATTTGGAGGGTATGACTACTTCTGATTTTCTCTTCTTTGTTTAGTGTTTTTGAGAGTGGGGGCAGAGCTGTTAAAATGTCTGAATGTATTTTCATGTTTAGTAAGAATTGCCTTTAAAAAGAACAATTAAGCCTATCTTAAAATATGGCCTTTTGTTTGTTTAGATGTTGTTTTATTTAGTCCCTGACCACTTTAAATATTTGTGTCCTTGTGTTGAGCTCAGCATCTTTTCACTAGTGTGCTCAGAATTTCTTTACAAGACTCTACAGAATGAAATATTTGATTGCTGAGTTTAAAGGTCGGGTAGGATGGCAATAGCAAGCTATAAGATTCCACCATCCCTTCAGTGCACTCTCCAAAGCCACTCTACCTCCAACACACATGAACACACTGATGACAGAAGATGCACCAGCAGGTGTGCAGATACATAGTTTGACAGGCAAGCAGGACATCCTGTCATTGCATTCAGACTGAATCTAATGATTGGACATGTATAAATATATGTATATGACATATACATACAGAGATATGTTCAGATCACTTCACTATCAGGCTGAGGCCTGCATTTCAACCAGCATGACAAAAATGTTTCCTACCCTGCCTTTAATTCATAAGTTGTAAATGTTGACATTATTTAGGCTTACCAAAGTATGTTTGGTTTATCTTTTCATATTTGGAACAAAACAAGTTGTACATGTGTCTTTTTGTATAATATTTTGTATATTGTGAGGCAGACACAATTGAGGAGTGCCTTATTTTGTATGTAAGGATGGGATAAAGGTGTTTATATCTGTAAAATTATAACTTTTAAATTCTTTTGTATAATGTAGTTTGTTTTGATTATAAACTTTTAATAAACTGATTTATTTAACCACAGCATAGTTTTATGTTACGTTAATTTTGGCTCCTGTTTTGTTATTCAACTTGATATCAGCTATAACAGTACATATTAGAGCATTATTACAGTAATATAATGACTGTGGTTTTAGTTATGTAACATTTGTACAAGCTATATTAAATATTTAATTTGGATTGAATGGAACCAAATTCTATTATTTTACAGGATATAATCCTATTCAATTCAATTATTCAATTCTGTCTGGAACATTGAGTTGGTTTGAGTCAATCAGTCTTTATCATGTAACTAAGTTAAAGTGAAATTCACTAGTATGAATTTCACTTTCACTAACATTCACAACATGTGTGATTTTATTTGTGAATGTGCAGTCAATTGAAATTAAACTCTACACCTAAACTCTACACATCACCATTCGATTTGAGTCTAAAATTTGTCTATTTCCATTTTACAGACATTATCAGAGGAATATTTATTTTACCTAAATCTAGGTTAAAAAATCCTAAAAACTTCATTTTAAAATGGATCTTTGCACTGGCTTCATTTAAGTTTTTTTCTAGATGTATGAAAGTATTTTATGAATTATAAAACTTAAACGCCATTGCTACTGAAAAAAATCCAAAAGGCCATTTCTCACACATATTATTTTGGTTCCATAACATTGATAAAATATTAAGATAACATACAATATTTCAGGAATTCACTATATGTACAGTCCTCTGAACTGAAATATTACACCGTCACAGCAGTTGACATACTAAACATTTCCTGATGAATGTGCTGTTTGTCTGACAAGGTCAATCATTTGACATCAGTGATGTTCAGTAAGTAGCTGTCTAACAGCTGTTTAATGAGCACTGTGTCATGTTTGATCTTGTAGGGATGCCCCTTCCCGCAATATCTTATTTGCCATTGTGTTTTTCTCCTGACCAGGACACATTTCCTTTATCCCGTTTTTTGGCAGGTTCTGCAGTGACAGGCTCTCCATCGGTCCACTCCCATCAGTCCTGACTGTGACGCTTGTTTAGATCTGTGGAGACATTAACTCGTGTTTGAACTGAACCCCAAGCAATTGCAGGCCCTTAAATGTTTACAGAAAACAACTGACTGTTCCTGTCTGGGTTTTCTGTCACAGCCAAGATTTAATTGCAGACACTTGTGTGACACTTGTATTTTGGCTTCAAGTTTTTAAATGTATTCTGCAGATTCTCTCTTAAAATCTGCTCAGAAATACAAAAGAAATATCGCGTATTGGCACTCTCACAACCAATCAGCGACAGGAGGCGTGGCCACGGCTGTTAGTTGTCTGCGTTGCATAGAGTGTTTGTAATTTTAAGGGTGGAGGGGCGTGTTTGTCCTGGTGTGCATTTCAAATGTTACAGTTTTTCTCTTACCGCATCTTCAAGTAGACTTGTCATGTAGTTTCATTCTTCTGTCTTGTAATGAGCCACATCTGTGTTCTGTCAGATCTTGAGAAGAGATGAAGAGGTGCTGGAGGACAAAGCCAGTGAGCCATTGGAGAAAGCTGGAGATCTACTCCAGAAGATCAGTCGCACAGTGACTGTCTTCAGCACCCACTGCAACATGAAAAGGTTTTGTGAGTTTTACTACTTCAAATACAAATGTCCATTTGCCAGTTCATGTCCAAGACCTCAGGAGGACGTGATTCCCACATTCAAATCACTGACACTGACTGTCCGGCATCAGCTGCGCTCAGGCACTTTTAATGGCACAGGCAGACTCAACATCTTATTAGCGCATACTATATATCGAACGTTTCGTAACGTTACCGAATGTTAATGTTATTAACACTAAAGGCGTTTTCTTCTGGAAAAGCGTGTCAGCGTTCACTCATACTGTTATAATGAGAAACGCTGTGCCAGTTTCTTCCTCGCGAAACTTGTCCGCGCGTGAGGGGAGGGGCTAGAGCTGGGCGCAGCTGTTGATTGGTTAGCAGTGCTGTCAATCAGAAGCTGTGAGGTCAGGGCTGTTATTTGGAGAGACGCGCTTAAACTCGACGCGTTTCGCTCTCGCCGTCATTCACGCGCTGAAACTGAAGTCATGATGTTCTCTTCCTGTGGATAATAACATTACAGAGACAGGTTTCGTGTTGTCGTGTCAGTGTTTGGGCTGTACAATGTCTGGACAGCATTATCAGAGTCAGGAGGTCAGCTGCTGTATCAAATACTCCATATTTGGATTTAACATCATATTTTGGGTAAGAGCTGGTGTTCATAACATCCTCCGTGACCGCGCGTAGCGAGCGCTGTCGTACGTGCCGTTCGCTTTGTTCGTCTGTTTGTACTGCAGCACAGATTAACGACTATTGAGTGATGATCAGAGAAATGCTCAGTGGTGTTCAGTGGTGTTCATAAGAGGAAATGAATGACAGCGGTCTGTTTAAATGCGTCCTGCAGATAATCCGCTTTCACGCTGGAGTAAATTCATCTGAGCTGCCTTTCAAAAGCATCGTGAGTCTGTTCATGTTAGATTCATCTTTCAGAGACCATTCGTCTTGATTTCATCTCATTTTTTACAAGCTAATGTTAATACTGTAAGCTGTAAATACTGAAGCTGTGCATTTATATAGAACCATATAGTTCTTTTATAAAGAACCTCTATAAAGAGCCAAAGCTGTTGACAGCTGCTCACACACGTTAGGATTATTCCATGTGAATTTATAGATATTGGTTAACAACAGTAACAATAAATGGTTTCTTTTGGTGGAAACCGTGGTTATCAATGTTTCTTTTACATTTCAAAGTGATTCAGTCCCTTTCTGAATCAGTTTTTCTGTGTTTCACTGCCAGTTGTTTTCATGTTTTCTCTTAGATGTTGACAGTTCATTGTATTTTTTCTTCTGGTGACATTAGACTACAGGTAGAGTAACATTTAGGCTCATGTTAAGTAATAAATGTCATTATTAATAATATATTAAAGTACCATGGCCATATAGTAACTGTTAATTATTAAACTATATGTGCTGCACAGTTATGCAAATAGTAGCTCAGTAAGGAGGTCATAGCTTTGATTTTTCAATAAACAACTATTGACCAGTCAGCATCCAGGACCATAATTATCTGTTGTGTAGTAGTTTTTAAGCTGTATTCGTTTATAATGTTTTTAGTGAATATAAATGCTGTTGATGTTATTAAGAATGTTTGTAGTAATTGCAATGTAAAAGATTTTCAGCCATGTTCTGCAGGGGCTGGTGTTTGCAAAAATGACTCATCTTATAACATGTAATAGTTTTACATTTACATGTATTCATTTAGCAGACACTTTTATCCAACGCAACTTACACTGAATTCAAGGTCTACATTTTAATCAGTACTTGTGTTCCTGGGATCGAACCCACAACCTTTGCGCTGCTAACGCAACGCTCTACCAGCTAAACTACAGGAACACATAGTTCCTTTAAAATCCTTTAGATTTTAATAAATCTAAAGGATGTTTTAATAATAAAAATGGTGGGTATTTACTCTGAATATATTCACTGACCTTCCATATCATGACAGCATAAACAAATGTTAACATACTGAATATCTATGTATCTATGTATTGTTCAGAAAGACACTGAGAAAAGGATGCAGTTTAAATGTTACAAACAACACGCTGTTAAATAACTGCATGTTTTTCAGAGGTTTTGCTCTGTTGTGCTGTGTTGAGTTGGATGAAGATGAATGGAGCCTTTGTATACCGCTCAACTTCAGTCTGTTGTTGTGATCAACACTGAACAACTCATGGTTTCCCTCTGTTTGCAAATGAACAGTGATCTTCAGAATTATTCAATTTACTTCAGCCAAACTTGTCCAGTATGTATTTATATAGCCTTTGAATTCTCACGTCTTGTCCCTGTACATTCTACATTTCCCTACGTAGGACACTGAGGTGTTGGTGTCCCCACCGGCTGAGTTCATCTGAGTTCATTCTCAGTATGAGAAGAATGTGGGAGTCACTGTGACCCCAGTCATGGTACTGATGTACACAAAACTCTTGTGTGAGACACAGTCCTGTGTACTGTGGGCACTGCAGATGAAAAGACAGAGTGTTATAAGAGACAAAAGAGTCATTTAGACCACAAGCATTTGGTGAAATGCAGCTGTTTGTGATGTTTTCTAATGCTGGAGGTTTTCCACACCTGTGCTGATACATGGTCTCACAAAAGGTCTTGACCCCTCTGAAACGCTCTCCTCATATACGAGAACTCTCACCTAGGATCAAGTGATCATTCTGGCCAATTTGTCCCCGTTTCTTGAAAAGACTGTGAATTCTGTTTACCATACTGTTATAGAATTTAGCAATTCAGAATCTGTAAAAAATACATCAGCGTCGATGATGGTACATTTTCCTTACAGGGATTACATTATTACACTATTAATGAATAATAAAACTAGCTGTGTAAATACACTTTATAAATCCAATCCTTGAAGCTGATTGGTCAATCTGTTACACGTCAGAGACTTTCTAGCTGAAAGATTGCCTAAATTCAAAAATGTTTTAATGAAAATCTGTCTCTTTGTAAGCATTTCATAAAGCAATAATCTACCCCAGGCTATGCTGTATTGTCAGTATAAGGATGCAGTATTTTTCTTTTACCAAAGAAATGTCTGGACTGGAGCCTAAGAAACAGGATATTCTTCTCAGCACTACTTCTGAAGTTCATGAGAAGCCTTTATAGATAAAGGGATTGTTGTCATTAGTTTTCTTGATAGTTTTTCTATGGACTTTACATACGTTTGATCAATGATGCATTAGATCATTGTTGTGAAGTGGGTTTACAATCAGCTGTAATGTTTCTTGTCTCTTTTACCTCTTTTCCACCAGGGCCGTGCCGGTGCTGGTGCTGGTGCCGGTGCTGGAGTTGAACTGGTTCTGGTCTGGCACCAGCACCTGCACCCGCATGCATTTCCACAGGTTTCAGCACCGAAATTTGTAGCAAAAATAAATAATATTTGGTTGTTTACGAGCACAGTTCACGAGGCAGCATTATAACAGGGTAAACCTTTGGTTTATGGTTCTGCGTTTACATATTTGTGCGGTTCCGACTTTGGGACCAGCAACTTCAGGGTGCCGTGCCGGTGACAGCTTTTTGGCACAAGCACCTGTCAATGTTCGGTGGAAACACGCAGAAGCAGTTCTAGATTGGGCACCGGCACCGCGGCGGTGGAAATGAGCTATTAAAGAGCTGCATCTGCTGTGTGTGCGTGATTTTCAGGACAGTGTGTGTTTGTCATTGAGTGGCGAGCTTTAGTTTCTATTTCTTACAACAGCAGAATGCTCCACACAGAATGCACACAGTCTTTGCAATAGAAACCGCTTTTTTGCTTTGTAAATTTGCTTTGTAATTGTGTGTATTCCGTTTCTTTATTTGATTCTTGAAAAGTAATGTCTTGTTTTGTAGTTGCTGGGCATGACGTTCCTAGGAATTGGATTGTGGGCTTGGAGTGAAAAGGTAAGAGAAAACATAATAATAATGTTTTTGTAAAATATGTGTCTACTGAAATGAATCAGGATTTTCCTGCTCAGAGTTTTGGGAAGCAGTTCATTCTTAAAACTAAAGCTTGTCTCTCTTTCTCTCTGTCTCTCTGTCTCTCTCTCTCTCTCTCTCTCTCTCTGTCTCTCTCTCTGTCTGTCTGTCTCTCTCTGTCTCAGGGAGTTTTGTCTAATATCTCCTCTATAACTGATCTGGGTGGATTTGATCCGGTGTGGTTGTTTCTGGTGGTTGGAGGTGTGATGTTCATTCTGGGTTTTGCTGGCTGTATCGGGGCCCTGAGGGAAAACACCTTCCTGCTCAAATTTGTATGTGTAATATCTGTAGCTTTTGATGGCCACACTTAATGCTGTGATGATTTAGAGCATGAATTGTTACACACCTAGATTACACACTGTGAGTGGTGTCAGAAACATGCAGTTAATCTTTTCTTTGCCAGTTTTCTGTGTTTCTAGGGATCATCTTCTTTCTGGAGCTGACCACTGGAGTGCTGGCCTTTGTCTTTAAAGACTGGATTAAAGATCAGCTCAACTTCTTCATCAACAACAACATACGAGCGTACAGAGATGACATTGATTTGCAGAACCTCATTGACTTCACTCAGGAATACGTGAGCATGAATGTATAGATAAAGTGATTCTCCTGCCACTGTTAGTCAGCATGTTTATTTTAAGATGAAATGTTTAGAGATAAGTAACTACACTAAAAATGCAGAGGTCAATTGATATAAGAAGTGAATTTGTGCAGGTTTTTGTGCAGAAAAAAAAAGTGGACATATAGTTTCCATAGCAACATGGTCCATTGTTTGATGGCTGAAAGAGACACAGACACACACACACACCAGACACTTCATGAGATCTTTATATGTTGATCTTTGTATGCAGATTTCTGTATCAGAAGCTTCTTTCAGGTCATTCTCAGTTTTTATTCATTCTTCTTATTATTTACTCATTTCTTTTTCATTTCTTTTTCATTAATTGCTTTTTGTTCCATGCTGCTCAGAACAAATATAATAAGAAATCAGAGTTAGATGCTTTTTACTGCTGACCTTACAGACAGACACAACAAAGCTCTGAATGTAAACACCAACTGCTCATATCATAGCTTTGTGACCTTCCAGATCTTTCTTTCTTTCTTTCTTTCTTTCTTTCCTTTTCTCTTTTCTTTCTTTCCTTCTTTCTTTCTTTCTTTCTCTTTTCTTTCTTTCTTTCTTTCTTTCTTTCTTTCTTTCTTTCTTTCTTTCTTTCTTTCTTTCTCTTTTCTTTCTTTCTTTCTCTTTTCTTTCTTTCTTTCTCTTTTCTTTCTTTCTTTCTTTCTTTCTTTCTTTCTCTTTTCTTTCTTTTTCTCTTTTCTTTCTTTCTTTTTTACTTTTTCTCTTTTCTTTCTTTTTTTTCTTTCTTTTTTACTTTTTCTCTTTTCTTTCTTTTTTTTCTTTCTTTCTTTCTTTCTTTTTCTC
>JAZGTK010020214.1:0-11072 GCA_036877625.1 Ambastaia sidthimunki
AATACTAATTAATACTTGCCTTCTCGTCTGTACTTTTTGCACAGAAAAAAACAGCACAGAAAAACCAGCACAGCTGCAAGCACTCCTGCAAACACTATCACCACCATCTTCCAATTAAAAGTTTCTGAAATGGAAAAAGAGACAGTGATCAGTAACTGGTAATTCCATGTCTGACTTTAACCAAAACACAATGAAACAACAGTGAATCTTACAGAGTAACAGATCCAGTATATGGGGGACATATCTTTTTCATAAATCAGGGGTATATGCATCTGAACTAAACTAAATTTGAGGTTCTAAAACTATAAGATCAAAATCATGCATAATTGAATTTTGATTTTTTTTTTGATAATCCTTGAGAAAACCCCACATTTATCAGGACTAGATGAGTATCATGATTAGATATTTTGTGGTTACATTGAACAGCATATGTTTAAACTGGCTTGATGCTCTGTCGGGGACTCCCAGAAACGCTACCAGCAACACTCACTTTCTAAGAAAACTATGGCCATTATAATGATGTCATTAGTTAAACTGCTTATAAATGACTCCTCATTCTCTGTGTCTGTTTAGTTTAGCTCTGAATTATCACACTTTGAGGAAAACTTACATATGAAGAAACTTTCCTGTTTTGTTCAACACTCAGACTTGCACATTAATCTTCTCTAATATAAGTTTTATAATTGTTGGAATTGCCACTGTAGCTTGGAAGTTGCAAATAATTGTTTGGTTGTAGCTTGGTAGTTGCAAAAATAAAAAAAATATGAGAAAACTAAATGACGTTGATTTAAAATCAAGTGCTAATGATGTTGCTATATGATGAAAAACCGAGCTAGGAATATTAATTTACTTGTACTAATGTTGATACATAAACTTCATAGACTGTCTGGGCACATTACCTAAATAATATTTATGACGCCAAACTTCATGTACTGTCAATAACTGTTGTCCTGTGCAGATGTGCTTTAGCTATATTAGCACACAATTTTACAATTGTAATGCCATATGAATCCGTATAACCTTTATTAAATATTTTATTATGTAAAAACAACAGCAAAAAATTCTGAGATTGAGTTTCTATGGAAAACTTGTTTTTATCAATACAACCTCCCTCCCGCCACCCACTTTTAGAATGCTGGCACATTCTTTCATAAACAGACAGGGACAAAACTAACATTCACACGCTTTCAGAAACAAAAACAATTAGATATTAATCAGAAATATGAAGACTATAAAGTATTATAAAGGTTAAAACGTTAAAAATAAAGGTTAAAAAAATCACCTCAGTAATCAACATACCTGTATGTTGGCAGAGGTCACTAATGTTAAGATGCTTTGTTTGGTTGGTGAATGAATTAGACACCACACAGCTGTAGGTGCTGTTATCCTGACAATCCACCTCTAGAGACAGATTGAAGCCAGTGGTACATTCAGAGAGAGAGTTTTTGAACCAGCAGAGCGTCCCCTCCGACACGTTCACCAAACAGTGCACCACACATGTTGGTGGTGATCTTCCAATTGACTTTCGAGAACATTGCCCAATGACAGGGACCGGCAGAGGATCTGAAAAGAGATTAATAGATTAACAAGAGATTAATATTAAACATTATTGGTTTAGTGTCAATTTACTAATAATGAGGTTCAGCATTAAATACGGGAAAGATGCAGCAGTCTGACATGTAGGAGTCTTTTTAAAAATTGGGACAAACTTTCTTATTTGCCAAATCAGCACAATGAATGAATGCCAATTTTGGACTAGACAAGAGAAATATCTGACTATATCTGAAATGATCAATTATAGACTAACGTCATATTATGAATGTGGATATTATTTTTTAAACCATTTGGATCAATTTTTTGATGGGTGTATGTAGTTCTTAGCTTTCCAATTTTGGACCCTATTTGCATCCATACATGTCGCAATGGACTATTTTTAAAATATCTTCATTTGGGTTCAGATGAAGAAACGGGGAACTTTTCATTTCACATGCTGCACAGTGATGCTAGTATTAGCTTGGTAATGTGGTCATATCTGTGAAATTATTTGTAAATAAACCAGTCTGCATCAAGAACAAAATGTTTTATAACACACATTTACTTCCCCCTTCACAGATAATAGTCGGAAAGCTAAAGTCAACCCGATTCTCAACCCGACCCTCAACATGTCACGTCTCAAGTCTGATCTCTCCTCTCTTTGTGTTAATGTTTCAATATTTTCTCCACACAAAGTATGAGAATGTTTCAACTCCTGTACTGTGCTCTTTACTTCTATCCTGTTGTGTTAGTCTGTCCCTGTTACTTTGTGTCTTTACTTATCTCAGTTGTGTCTCCCCTTGATGAATGAAAACTTCAACCACGTACATTTGGATAAAAAAAATCAAACCCTGTTGTGTTTTTAATTCACACCAGCACAGCTGTTTAGAGCTCACTTGTGATTAATGACATCACACCGTTTTTTACAGGTAAATTGATACTTATGTGTGAAGGGTATCTTACCAGTAAAATATTACCATTGTTCACAAGTGTTTAAAAGTGTTAACATGTTAACAAATCTTACAAGTGTACTATTAAGTATTTTCTGTTGGAAATTGGAATAAAATAATAATGCTTTTCACTGCTTACAAGCAGTAAAACAACTGTTAAGTTTGTTCTTGGTTTGCACTTTGGCCATTTTGTACTGCGTTACCCCAGTTAAATTGACCCTCTTGAAATTAAATTTCACCTCAGTTACACAATTTCTCCACAAAGGAAAAACTACAGAAGTATAACAGTGATGTGATTCTTAAAGGACAAGTAATTACACTTTACTACAGTACACACAGTTTTAAACAAAATGTACGAAATTCACTGACGTTCTTGTTAGAAAGTGTCACTGTAAAAATGTTTCCTGAATGACCAATGAAACATTATTTTAAGCAATTTACTCACCATGGACTGTTACTTTGAAGTCTAAATGTTTTTCTTTACCCCCAATGATCATCTTTGCTTGATACCATCCAGCGTCATCATGTGTCATGTTTTTACGGGTAAGAGTTCCATTCTTATTGTCCACAGCCACATTATTAACATTAAAATATTGGGGGGTATGATCTCTTAAGTGAGCTATATGTTTAAATGGTCTATGTTCTCCAAAAAACCAGTTAATCTGGTCCCCTTCTTGTGAATAAGTAAAATTACATGGTAAAGTAAGAGAATCTCCGATCATCACTGGCTTTTGCGTCACGTCATCTATTTCAGCACCAAACACACCTGCTGAACAGAGTCAAGATTAGTTGAATTAATTTGCATTACCATATACAAACATTTAGGGTAATTTCTGGCCTTTGCAGGAACAGTTTACAAAAAAAGGCATTATTGCTGGTATTTACTGCATGCTGTCTTTTACAAAGAGAAATTTAACTCTTTTTTTCCATACAATACTTCATAGTGACCAAAGAAATGCTCAACAGACATAGTCCATATGATTTGCCCTCTGTATAAATCTTGTAAGACCATTTGATAGCTTGTGAAAATGAACCATGGTTTTACAACAAACATAAACAAAAACCATGTTGACTAAAACATGGTAACCACAAATTAACTAATTAATTTCATTAACAATCATTTCTATGAACTGTCAGATGTTTTGCCAAGTTTGATGTATTATTCTTGGTCTTGTTTGAAAAAAAAATCAGGCGGGGTTGCCGCAAAATAAATACGCAAAATAATGTCATATTTTAATTTGTGGTTTGCACTCATGTGCTTTGTTATATTTGCACTCATGTCTTTTGTTACAAAAAGCCGCTGTGACAGTTGCCTACACACACATCAGCCCCTCAGGAAACATGGCTCTTAATAAAACACCGTAATTCCTAAAGTATCTACACTAATAAAAAAGAAATGGTATCGTTTATAACAGCAGGGTTGTGTTACTTTTCTAGTATCGATATATCGTCCAACTCTAATATACCAAAAAGAAGTTAAATTTTTTCGCGTTTCATACAGAATAAATGTTTTTTTTTTACATGATATACATGATTAGTTAATAAAGTTAATAAGTCTTTCAGCATAGCCTGCTTCATATCTGCCTTTACATTTACCTAAATCGGCCATTTTAGTCTAATACTTATTACTTATTACCGCTGTCTTATACCAAACAAACAACAACAGTAAACAATAATCTATTTGCTAAATACAAACATGCCCTTTTTGTTAACTGTATAAATGAGCAACAGTATGTAGTTTATTGATAAACACGAGGCACTAGGAAAACTAAGAGTTTGTTTATCTGTTATTACTTACCATCTAGAAGGCAGAGAAACATAACTTCGCGGTACATCATCTCTGCCGTTATACGCGAAATCCGAGGCAACAAAGCTATTGATGATGTCAAGATTCACAGATTTAAAAGTTGAATTTAGTTAAAAGTTGACAAGTTTTCATCTGCTTCGATCTGCTTGTGAACGCGCACGCGAAATGACACCGCGAATGCTCAGGTGCCGGCCGCGCCTCTGACGTCATATTCAGCGTGACTCTACATTGGAGATCAAAATTAAACCCACAATTTCCTACATTTCGGAGTCACTGCTTAGTCTTATTTGAAGTTATCCTAACAGGAGCGAGAGGGCAGTTTTTAAACATATTTCATGAGTTAAATGTATTCTAAAGCACAGTATAAAAAAACTGAAATGACATATTAGAAAAAGAACACTGTTTGAAACACTGAAGAACACTGAACAACTGTTTGTTGGTGTTAATCTGGAACCTGGTGCTGATTTTCTTAATGATCTGACAAACCCTACTTAACTGGCAGCCTAACATTTCACTGATTTACAAGATGGTGAGCTGTTTTAAAGTCACTGAAACCCTCAGATAGCAGGTTGTCCAGATGAAGGACAAAGGAATGACCCTTTCAGTCATAGCAGGAGAAGTTGGTCGTTCCAAAAAGCCAAATGCACGAGAGGACAGGATAATACAGAGAGTCTCATTGGGTAATCGGTTCAACAATGCAGCTGGAATTGTTCGTCAGTTCAATGCTGAACAAGGCAAGGATCTGTCTCGGCATGAAGTGTCTCGACGTTTAAGATGCTGGACTGAAAGCCCACTCTGCAGTGACCAAACCTCTCTTCACCAGAAAGAATCAAAAGGCTAGACTAACCTTTGCTGAGGAGTAGGTTGTGTGGACAGAGGAGAACTGATCCAATGTTTACTTTAGCGATAAAGGTAAATTTTAGTTTATTTGGGTCTGATGGGAAACATTATGGTATACTTCTAGGTTACATGGAAGTGTGAATGCAGGTGTTGATCAGAACCTCCTGCCCCAACATGCGGTTCCTTTCCAATCGGCCAGCATTTTTTATGCAGAACAATGCCCCCTGTCACACAGCAAAACGGGTAAAGCAGAATCCTGATCTAAACCCGATTGAAAATCCTTGGTAACAAAGTT
Organism: Ambastaia sidthimunki; assembly: GCA_036877625.1. Classification (NCBI taxonomy): domain Eukaryota; kingdom Metazoa; phylum Chordata; class Actinopteri; order Cypriniformes; family Botiidae; genus Ambastaia; species Ambastaia sidthimunki. The sequence continues at coordinate 5,426 of JAZGTK010020214.1, forward strand.
ATGGCTAAGAAACCCACTACAGTCATCAAACTGTGGAAGAAACTGAAAGAAGAGTGGACCACAATCACAGCAAAGCAGTGTGAGAGACTAGTGATGTCCAATGGCCGCAGACGTGCAGAAGTCATTCAAAACAATTGGGGTCTGTATACTTTTTATTGCTGTAATCTTCAGAAGTTTTAGTTGTAATCTTTCTTTGTGCTACCATCATTCCTGTTCTCTAATTTTGATCACTGTTTTCCACAAAAGTTTTTTGTTGTTGAAGTCCCTTGGTTATTTTGTAAAACACCGTTCTACAAATTTAGAGCGATGAAGATTATATTTTTGAAAATCAAGTGTTCATAAATTGTTCTCCAATTCTGATCTGCACTGTAGGTTGTACAACCGCGTTCAATCTCTCGTTTTTTAAACAAGTGCACCGAAATAACGGAAACATTCTACAATAAGGTTCCATTCGTTAATATTTGTTAATACTTCAGCTAACGTGAAATTAGAAACTATTCATAGAAACTATTCTTACAGCATGAATCTGTTTTTATTTGTATTTGTTCGTAAATACAATTGTTCGGTCATGTTAGTTCACTGTGTTAACACAATTTTATATTTTAAGTAATCCAGTGGTAAGTTAAATAAACATTATCCATGTTTAATGCTGTAGAAAATACATTGTTGTTCGTAAGTTCACGTAAACTAACCTAATCAATTAATGTTAACAAATGAAAGAAAGTGTAAGTGTTACCGAAAATACTATTTTCCAACAAGCCAACAATGATTGTTTATCATTAAAACCGTAGCCATATAGTTTACATCAGGAAACACTTGCAGAATCCACTATATAACCGCTATATTGTCATCTTAGCTAAGAATTGTTTATGAACAATGATTAACTTGGATTTACTTTTGAAGATTAGCTAAAGATTTTGAACAAGTTACAGGGTTTTAATTAAATTTATTGCGTGGTGCCGTTCGTACGAATTGTTTCGATAAATATAGAGATTTGCAAATGTTAAGGATTGTTTAAGAAATGCATCCAAGTGTTGTAGAATAAAAGATTATAAAAAGTAAAATGAAGCCGCTTTCCTTCTCTGCAATGTCATCTGAACGAGGATTATAATTATTATTATTGTTATGTTTATATTTTTACAAACCTGTTTACATTTTTAGTGAATTGACAAATTTTTGGTTAGCCGGTTTTTACGGGTAGTCATAGCTGTGCGAAAGTTTTTTTCTACTCTGCATTTCAGTAGTCAAAGTCATTAATATTAACGAACGTGAGCACGCTGAGTCTTTCTTTGCAATTCTCAATATGACCACTAGAGGTCACTCTGAGATCAGAACATAAAGTCTTGATAACGATCCCTAACCATGTCACACACTATTTCAAATGGGGGAGACTTGACGTGCCCAAACACATGTATTTTTTCCCCCCAGAATTTCAGTTATGATATGCCCATTCCTAAAGTACAGTATAGTATAACAGTATAGAGTTAGATATAGTGTAAGAGAGACAGAAGATAGGGACAAACTCTTATTTAGTTACATTTAAACAACAGTTTTTATTTACAAGTCACCAGACAACAGTACAGCTACTAATTTACTATAATTCTAGCATTTGTTAACCGTGTTTCTGTTTATTGGAGTATTGAAGAGGATAACTAAAGTTAACAGCAAAACTACATTTAAATTTTGAATTTGAAGTAGGACGCATTTACATTGTGTCTATGATTTATTCAGCTGTTCCTGTGCCTAAAATGGCCCAAATAATCACAAGTGTGATCAAATGTATGAAGGGCTGTATGAAGGGCTCTCAATGGGAAAGATCCTTTCAATATTATATTGTTTGTGGCACATTTGCTACCAGATGAGTCTGTTTATATAGACAGTACAATATCATAAGAACTATTATCCCCACAAGCATTTGGCTTATGCATTAAAAATGTCTATTTACATTGGTAAGCCACCAAATCACTGTTCAGTCAAACACAAAAAAAATCTAACAGCAGTTTTTGATGCTTCCAACTAAATACCATATTTTTCACACAATAATCAAGAACATTACAATGTTATAATTGTACATTCAATTATAATTGTGTCTTGTGGAATATGTGGAATCTGTTATGTGAAAGATCTTATTCAGCACAAAATAAAAACAAAATGAGGTGAAATTGTTTTCCCTGATTATCTTTAGCAAGCTTAAACCGTCTGATGCACAGCCTGTACAAACCTTTAAAACACCTGGATGATTGTAGTTTGTGTCACCACCCCTTCAATCAAACAGTTGTAATTTATCCACAAAAATACACAATAATCCATGTTAAGTGGAGAAAAGAATTTCTCTTGTTTAACTCAAAATAATAACAGCCCTGCTTAAGTCCAAAGAGTCCAAGGTGAAACAAAAAGTATGTACGCTTCCAGTCAAACCAGATGGACCTGCTGGTTTACATTTGCAAACACATTTTGTTTATTCAAAAAATGGTTTAGTGTGTTTTGTGTGTAAGTAATAGAGATTTCAGAATTAATCAAAACTTTGCTTAGTCTTTGGCTTATCTGGTTGTTCTATCACTTTATTGTGAGTAATTTGTGACTTGCAAAAAAGCATTTACACATTAAGATTACTAGGCACTGGTGTTGAATTAACTCTCACTCTTCCAAATGAAAGGTCATAAACAAGTATAACCACCATGGCCGCACCCACCAGAGCAGCGATGGCCAGTCGGATCACAGCTTCAGTAAAATTACAGGAGTGAACGAGATCTGAGGAGACAAAATGTTGTTGTTACATGAATAACAAACTACAATATTACTATACGGTATATATACACCCCCTGCATAATGTTTGAGACAAACACTTGTCTTAACTTGTCTTGATTTTTTTGCCTACTCCACAGTTTTAAAAGTGAAAGTGACACCCTGTGGGTGCAGGGCACTTCAGTTGCTACCTGCCAGCACTGGAATCGAACCAGTAAACTACAGATTACAAGCATGACTCAGTAACCAGTAGACCACAACTGCCCCCTTTTAGATCTATAGTCAAACAATTCACAAGCAATAAAAGTGTTTATCCTTAGGTTTAATTAAATATATGTATATTAAATATAGTGTATATACCTATACTATTCTATTTCTATATATTTTCGATATATTCTATGTATATATCTATGTCAGGTCATCATGTTTGGAACACAGCAGTAACGTAATGTAGGTATGTTTAGTACTTTGCATGTTATTTGCATGGAATTTGTAGTTTGTGTCACACAGACATCTGCATGTCCTGAGTGTCTTCTCTGGTGGTGCTCTGCCAGGTCTTTACTGCAGTCACCTTAACCATCCTGCTTGTTTTAGGAAAAGTTAAGAAAAATCAGGGGCAGCTAAGATGTTTCTATACACCTCTGATATCATTTTACTGTACTGCCATAAACAGTTCAATAAAGATGACTCAGTACCTGACAGTCATAGTCCAGGCTGGTTGTGCTTTAATTTAATCCCATCAAGATGAGTTAATCAAGATGCCAGTGAGGCCAGTCCATAACCAGGCCATACTGTTTTATTTTACACATTGAAATCCAATTGTTTGAAAATACTTTGTGCACGTTAATCACTAGTGAATTGTTGGATTACACACATAAAACTGTGGAGTGCAGAGGAAAGTCAAGAATAAATGTCTTTGTCCCAAACATTATGAAAGTGACATGCTTTTTCAGACATGGTAACCCATACCCGAAATGTGACCTCTGCATTTAACCCATCAATGGCAAGGAGTGAACACACACTGCAAGTCATGAACACACACACCCGGAGCAGTGGGCAGCTATCACTGCAGCACCCAGCAATTGAGGGTTAGGTGCTTTGCTCAAGGGCACTTCAGTTGCTACCTGCTGGCACTGGAATCAAACCAGCAACCTACTGATTGCAAGCCCGACTCACTAACCAGTAGACCACAACTGCCCCAAAATTGTGAGGACATTTTATTAATGTAGCACTTTAATAATTTCAGTCTCTTATTACCATGTCCAGTTATAATCATTCTCTCATCTGTTGCCTTAAATACTGCAACACTTGTGTCTAGTTTAGTTTTCCTATTTATACTCCTGTTTATGTACCTTTTGTGATGTTTCACATTTTCTTATAGTTTTTATAGTGACTCCAGTGTGTTGGTTTCATTTATTTAAAAGTATCTATTGTATTTGTGTTCTTGGGTTACAGTAACATTTACAGTAACATTACATACTGTATATAATATATATATACATATATATATATGTATATATATAATGTGATTTTGGCAGGATAGTGATATTGTCCAGGATATGTTAGGATAGGATGTTTCTCTTAAAAGTCTGGTTGTTTTATGATTTTTATCAGTTTAAGTTTTACATTTTTAGTTATTCTACAATGATATGACAGAGAACTTATCTAATCTGAAAAAAAAAAATCAGTCAGTAGTCCATTTCTTTTTTAAATATATACACACACACACAGATGTGTGTGTGTATATATTTTTTATTTTTATATTTGCACATAAATTTTTCTTCTGCACACACATATCTATTTTTTTTTATATTTGCACATACAATTTTTGTTCTGCACACATTTTTTTAATTGCACAATTTTTGTTACATTTTTTTCAGTTGCAAATAACTGAATTAATTTAACTTTAGTCCATTTTGTTGGGCCTAAAGCAACTGAAAGTCCTTTTAATGGCCTTCCATTTAGTTTTAAAGAAGGCCTTAATGACTTTCGCCTTCCTTTTAAAAGTCCCCGAACGAGAAACTGGTTGTTTCTCATTTGACTCAACCACAGGTTGATCAGTGTGGGATGGAGGGCTTAACATGACCACCCTCAATATGTTTTGGGCTATGGCCTTGACATCCTGGTCTTCATCATCTGATGTCGGCCTTTTCTCCAAGTCTATTTTCCCCTCAGCTATTGTGCTCCGGAGACCTAAAAGAAGTTCTAAAATGAACCTCTCTGTCTCCTCTGGCATTTCTCGGCTGGTCCTAGAACTACAGCTTCCATCTCTGCTGTGTGATGGAGTCTGTTTATGAGCACCAGTGTGGTCCACTACCTCCTCGACAATGTTGCTGAACCTGGAAGAGGTGGTGAATCCTAAGACCTGGTCTACTGGATCCAAGGTCTCTGTGCGCTCAAAGGTGGAATGTTTATTACATTCCCAGCTGGGATATGAGGTGAGGGGGACATTTGGGAGGCAATAATCCTCCGGGGCACCAGGAGCGCTCGGCGCGGTGGAAGGCCTGATAAGGGCCGCACTGCATCCTGGCTGTTTTTCAGCCAGTATACAGGCTTCACTTACAAGCTTTCGCACTTGATTAGATTGAGATGCCATCTGTAAAATACAAAGAACAGAAGTTTAGAACAATGTTTTAACACAAAATACTTTTGCAGGGCTATGATGCTACACAATATTCAGGTATCTGTAATTTCATTATTTTTGTGGTAACAATATTAGTTCAGCAGGGATAACAAAGAACATGTCTTAATGTGTTTTGTTTTTCCTGTTTACAAAAGGAATTAAGAGCTGCTTTCTCTTTTCAAGTTTATAAAAGACGCAAGTGTTATACCACAACTCTCCTATATTGTGTCCTGATGCCAAACGAATGGATTTGGTGCTATATATATATATATATATATA
>JAZGTK010020216.1:0-11071 GCA_036877625.1 Ambastaia sidthimunki
CTCATCTTTCATAAACTCTGTTTTGGAACTGGTTTGTTTATTGGTGGAAGTGAAAGCTAGCTGAGGGGTGAAAATTCCGAACTGAATTCCAAACCAGATTAACTCATCATTGCATGCCCGCCCAATGACGAGAGCCTGTTTCACTACACCGATAGGACAGGAAATGAAGTTTACTTTCTTACACTGTTCCATCCATCTCTCCCCCTGTCTAGCTATATCTAATTCCCCTCCACCCACAGACTCCCTCTTTTTACACACACATGCATTTAGATGGTTGTGTCATACTTCTATTATCACAGTGCAGACATGTATGACTTTGTTTGGTCACTGGGTTAAAAATTCTCACCACATCCCCTTACGGCCATGTTATAATGTTAGCCGATGACATCACCGCTCTCGCGGCCCATCGAGGTGATGGGTGTGTGGGGAGGGTGGGGGCTTAGAACAACAGTCTGTTGTTGAGAAGATGTCATGGCTGCACCCTTTACCAAATGTTGTGTCATTACACCCCCGTAAACCAATCACACTGAGGCATCACAGGCAGGCCACACACAAAACATTCTCACTGGACTCTTGCATCACTTCCTCTGTGCAGTCTGCAGTGTTGCTATTGTGTAACTCTACCCAGGCTGTGTCTCAAAACCTAGTGAGGTGCCTACAAGACCATCTACTAATGTAAATAGGATTCAAACCAAATTAAAACGGAAACTTTACAAACACAACATCTGGTATAGAACATTTATGGAATTTCTGCAGCAAACTGCAAGTCGATATGCCGTGTTTGACTTCAGACAGTATAGCAGACAGATCTCTAGGCTTTGAAACACAGTTTAAGTGTGTGATGAGTGTCTGAGGGTCTGACCTCTTCTAGGACTCTCATGGTTGAACAAAATCCCATTCACGGCAAAAAGGTTATAGGCTTCCCTGAAGTTCACCACTATCCAGTATGCATAGAGCTTAGCAGCACCTAGAAATACAGAAAAATACAATTACAATTATAAATGAATGGGCATAAAACTGCCCATTTGCATAAAACCCATTTGCGTAAAACTGCAACTGAAAGACATGCATTGGAAAATGCATGTTGGAAGTCTGGGGTGAGGTGTGTGTGCTGACCGTAAGGGGAACGTGGGTAAAATGGGGTGGTCTCTTTCTGGGGAATCTCCTGCACTTTCCCGTACAGCTCGCTGGTGGAGGCCTGATAAAAGCGAACGGTGTCGGTTAAACCGCAGGTCTTTACTGCATCCAGCAGCCGCAGGGTTCCCACCCCGTCCACATCTGCAGTGTACTCAGCCAGGTCGAAGGAGATCTGCAACACCAGTGCAACATCAGTGCAGCAGGAACATGCAAGGTGCAATTACCAAAGAATGCTTGATAGAAGTTAATTCAGTTATACGTTATGAACTTAGCTAATAGTTGTACAATTAGGAACTAAGAAAAAGCAATTCTCTAATAATAAAACTTGGCACAAAGTTTTAGGAGATGGTTGATATTAAGTGTCTTTGTGTAGAATTGCATGTCGTGCTTTACTGGAAAACATAAAGCATTAGTACAGCTTGTGTAAATTAGATCTGACAACTAATAAAACAGGTTGTCTGAATTCCACCTGCAACGTATTCACTAACCACCCACAATCCAGACAATATCTATGTTGGGGTAGTACCGCACCATGTGAATAGAAATTAAAAACGGTAATTAATCTTAGCACATACACACAACTTTATGTAAATTTGGTCATTATAGACTTTAAATTGTTTACAAAAGTCTACAGAAGGTTTACAAAAGCTAATCGCCCGGCACAATTGAAATTGTGCCATTTCGGCGCCCAGTAAATCTGATGTTTTTGCACATTTTGTTAAATGATGGCAGCAGTGATTCCAGAATTATTATAACCAGGGCAAATATGCAGACATGCGGTGCAGACGAACACACTTTCGGCATTTTAAAGAGCTGATTCTGGCGCCTGGATCACAGTGGTGGAGAGTTGCGGCACAGTACCGGTACAGTACGCCAGATTGCGGTAGTCTGTTGTAACCTTTATAACTTTGGACGCAGAAGCCACCCGTAAGATGCAAACTGCACAATGTGAACAGTTTTACATTTCTTGCACCACTACCTGATATGCATAATTCTTTTAGTAAATTAGCTACATTGTTTTGGCTGTCGATTCCCTGAAAGAATGTATTTTTCAATATACAGTGCATTCCATCTGAAAGCTTCCATATTATAATCCATAAATATCCATAATTATTCTGTGCATAATTAGGGCAAGTTTGATTTAATAGCACTTTGATTAATGCAATGAGTTTGGACTGAAACATGATGTGGACTAAATTATTGCAGTGTGTGTGTGTGTGTGTGTGTGTGTGTTTGGGGGTGGAAGGTCTCGGCTGTAATTTAACGAGTTCAGACACAATCGCCCCCCAAACACAAGAAATCTGAGGAATACCTGACAGAAACTTAGATGTAAAAGATAAAGTGAGAAAGCAAAAGAGAGAGATAAACAGATGAGCAGGATAAAGCAAGGGAGAAAGCCAACTCATCAAACCTGTTCCTCACATCTGACACACACTTCTCAGAATCACACCTACACATTTTTCCATCGAGACAAACCCTCAACAGCAGGCATGATCTGAATTAGTCCCGAAATACCCAAGTGTGAATCTTAAACCACACCTCAATGTGAACAAAAAGATACTGACAGCTGATTATCATGAGACAGAAACTATATTTAAACGCATTCACAACACAAATGCATATCATTTACAAATAATCCTTATAATGCTTCACGGATTGACTTGAACTGTATTGCTTGGCGGTTTTCCAACACCTATCATTACCGTTGCTGGGATAATTAGCTTGAAGTTTTTTGGACTGTGCAAACATGCTCTTAACGCCGAGCCAAAACATTCAATCATACCAGTTAGAACCAAGAGAGACATGTTTCTGTCAAGTTCAGGTTGATTTATGTCCTCGATTGTTCGGAGTGGTTTTACGGCATCTAGCCACGCCGCAAGCAATTTTCATTATGACGGGAGGAGGGGGGGGTCTGTTTTCGCCAATCTTTAACAACTAGGACGTAGATTTAAATTGTCTGATTGATTGATGGGGTAAATATGCCAAAATGGAGCTATTAGAGCAACAAAGATACTGTGAATTGGTTGTTCCAGCTGTTTCTAGTAGCAGTAGCCTCAGCGTTGAAGCAGGAGAGCGTGAGATTTCCACGCCGTGAACTCCAGGTCGTTCCTCGTTTGCATTTGTAGGCTAAAAAAAGACAGAAATTACAGGGATTTTGTTGTTTATGTAAGCGCGGCCGCATTTCGAACGTTATCCGAAGTCGATGGGTGACTCGAAGAAAAGTATGTTGCGAAAGCAATTTCTGCACGTTTCCACAGCAACTTGGAACTGTCAGACGGCAGGATTTATGGCTGACATGGGGAAAGTCCCAAGCCCGGGGCGACTCATGCACAAGCGAACATCATTTCTCTTTTTGCACTACCTTGCTTTACCCCCTAACAGAGCCCCCCGTAACCTCACCAACCCCCCGCTCTCCCCCGTGTCGATACTACTCCTACACTCCTCGCGGCTTGAATGTGGAAGGATTGGAATTCTTCAGCAAATTAAGTCTATGATTGAAATGATACCAACTTCACTCATTCTTCTCCCTGCCGGAGCAAACACGCTCACCTCATCGTTCTCTCGTTCCCTCAAACATAAACACACATGTAAACATGGCAACAGCCTGAATCATTATGGGCTGCGGTTGGGGTTGCCCCAGGCATAAGTTGTCTGTGGCAACTTCAGAACGCATTTAAGAGTGTGTTGGAATAGAGAGATTAAGAAACCATGACTGTGTGAGTAATTAGGGAATAGTTTAGCCTGTTACATGTGTCCTTAAACTGTCTTTATCCTTGTAAAAACACAGCTCTATTTTTACCACAAATAGAAACATCTTGGGTTTCTATTCTACCTTAAACAGTAACGCTGTGAATATCACTCAGCATTTATTATGTCACTCCGGCTTAATGATACACGCTGTAAATACTAACAATTAAAAAAGTTTGTTGACCTAACGTGAGCTTAATTTATGGCTATCCTTACTAGTTTTAATCTCCCAAATATTGATGTTCCTTAACCTTCTTTGGTCTCTAAATCCATAAGATATAAATTTTAGGTGGAAATAACTCAAAATGATGAAGTACAAAACTGAGGATGTGGGGAATACCCACAATCCCCTGCACTAATTTATGTATTATGTATGCTCAGTCAAACCATGGTAACCTGCCCCTTGTGCTCCCTCCGGTGAACTTGGAGACTGTAAATTCAAGTCACTTCTACTAAATTTACAAACTTTACTCTGAGAGTTGACCACATTAGGTAAAACACACAAGTCCTACACATGTCCACTTGAGCCAAATAAGTGACTTTACAGCAACTGGTTTGTATGCTTCTAAGTAAAATCCAAAACACCAATTACATTTTATAGTGCAGATAATAGAGCCACATGTTTTTTAATCAGGGGATTTAATTTACTAGACAACAGAACACTCACCCACAAGGTTTTGCTCAGTTCTGCAGGTTAACCTTGTGTTGACAACGACCAACAACAACCACATGCGAGTTTTTCTGACTGCACCTCTCACACACACACACGCACACACACACCGCATGCGTGTCTTCTCAGTTGACAGGTGCTGTCATTTAAGAGCTTGAAGGAATGAGGCGAGGTATTGTAAGCACTTGTCTGTGCATTAAGAAGCCTACACACACACACACACACACACACACTAAACAGTGTCGAAACACTGACAACACATTACCTGACATGCCAAGAGTCGCATGGTTGAGCATCTACCTCATTGATTCTAGGATTCTTGTTACAAATGCTGTAATTATAAACTCTAATGTCTAATATATCTCTTTAGAGACGTTTCTTTTCAGCCATACGTGTGTGTGCTCTCATTATATGCTAACTTATAACTTCAAACCTTTCAACACCAACACCTACAAGATTATTTTCTTACACAATGCTCAACAATTAGGGATGAGCCAATGAAACAGTGTGAGAGAGTTTCGGGACCTGTGCTGTACAGTCAATGGGAGTCTGTTGTGTCACATTCTTCTTATTTAAACACGTCACCAGTGAAATGTTACCTTGGTGGCGTTTTGTTGATGTTGCGAAAATGACTCATGATAGTCTTGGCAGCATCAAAGACAGGTATTAACAATTTAATTAATTTGTACCGTGTTTTGTAAAGAAAACATTACGTTATGGATGCATCTGAAATTGCTAAAAACAAGGTTTAATTTTTTTGGGGTATTGCCTGTAAAAATGTTGGCAGGCCCAATACAAATCTAAACTATCAGGCTGGCCGGGCCATTACAGAAAGTCTTTATTGTAGATTACTGTATATCTGCAAGTGTATCTTATACTTGGAAAGTAACACAAATCTCAAATTCATGCAAACACACACCACAAAATGTGACTATGGAGGGGGGCAATTGTTTTCATAGCCAAATCATTCCAAAAAATATCAACCAAAGTAGATTTTATGACAAGATGAGAAAAAAACAAGCAGAACCATTTCTTCATATAATGCGATAACTGGTGGCTGTTTTTTAATTTAAGCTCCTCACTTTACATTTATCATAATTTTAAACGTCATTAATCATTTTTTAGAGTTTACTTTGGAATCGCTCACTACAATACTAATCTGCGGCCGAATATTTCCTGATCCCGGTCTTCCAGTCATTTGAGCCAACGTCTCTGTTAATGCTATGATCCAAAACACCATCCTGGATTTCACTCTCTTTCCTTTCTTCGGCTTAATCTTTGCAAATGTCATTATCCGATGTAATTGCCATAATAATTATGATGATGACAATAATATTCACACACAGGTTATATGCGGAGTAATTCTCCTGACAAAAGATAACTCCCTCAGGGCAGGGCATGAGACAGGAATGTGTCAGTTTATTCCTGCACAAAGGAAGAATTGTTGAGAGCAATACCTGCTTTTATTCCGTAAACGGCCATTTTGCAGCTTTCAATCAACTGTTGCTTGTCTGATTGAAATCACCACTGACATATTTTTAGTCATACTGTGGGGTATGAATCAAATTCCATCCAAATTAAAAAAACACAGTTCGAATGCCATTTTCACTAACCGTCCTTTATTAAATATTGCTGTTTTTCCAGTTAAGCTCTTTTCTAAGTTGAAGCCTTATTCAACGTGAAACGGTCATGGCTTACGTAAGGCCACAAAGTCCGCAATGCTATTGTTTGTTGACAACCTTAATGCGGTTTTAAGATCTGTCTTAACGGTGCAATGCTTAATGCACTTTATTGTGCTGCTTGCCAAGGATGACACATTTGTTGGCTATTTGCTCATGAATGACTCATACCCAAATAAGACTAACTGCCCAATTTTGTTGCTAATCAAAGACTATGAGAAGTGTCATACTCAGGTAGTCCACAGCATGTCAAAACTGGCCACCACAACACACAGTTTCTATTCTCAACGAGACATTTATTAAAAAAACAAAGATAAATATGCTTAATTTTTCAGAAAAATAAACAGACTAATAATTGGAACCATAAATGGCTAAATAAAAGTGCATGCTTACAAAATGTTGCATGTAATTATGCATAATAATCCATATGTTGAAAAAAACATGGATTTCTTACTATGCCCAGTTCACATGCTTTAAAATGCATCTGTATTAAAGTAACAGAGCTGGTGGTGTAGTGGTATTTATCTGTGGAACTGTACACGGCACCTCAGCTTCACAGGTGCTGTCATTCAGATCAATCACAACCGTGTTTTTAGCATGATGTAATGTGGTTTGAATAAAGCCCCTCTTGTTGGTGGTGACATCAGCCAGCGGAGGTGACAAGAGTGGAATGATTTACACAAGCAATTAACTGTGCGTGTCTGTAAAGTGAGAGCGTTTCAGTTCTCTAGACAGCCAATTAGCTAACAAGGAAACTTTAGCTCCATTTTAAACAGTCTCCTACAGTCCAACCGATGCCTTATTAAAAGAGCCGGTCGTCATTTACGGAAAAGGTTCTGGAGATACATTAACCAAAGCCAAACCATCCTTCACTGTCAGTCACATCTGTGTCCTTTATTCATTCTGCTGGGTTTTAGCTGTTTACACACATGCCTACAATCTCAAAGTCTTTCCTAGACATAACATACCTTAAATACATGCACTTCAAACACACTCACAATTGACCACAAAGCCCGATACACACTTTGACTTCCCCCATCCGATACCTCGATAGAATTACAAAGCTGTGCGCTAATCCAAACACAAACTCACAACTTACGACAGTCACACCCTTCCTAAAACTGAGCAAACAACACATCTGTGCCGAGTAAATAAACTTATCCCAGCGCTAAGACATACCTGTATGAATACACACTTTTAAGACTGAGTCAAAGAGAAACATGTTCAGGTAACAAACCAGGTCAACACAGAACAATACTAGAATAATACACAAAACAATACCTGACAAATAACATATCTGGCCCTCTGTCAACTTTAATAAATGCTTTATTCTTCTACACTATATGATCCTAATTTAATGTGGTGTAAGGTGACTAATTGTGGTACAGCTAATCCACAGTGTGTTTCTTTTTGTGGTTAGCCGATAACAATCGCAAGGTTTAAACTTATAAAAACATCATTGTGTAAAGTACACAGAGCTCTTTCTGTTATAAAGCCGTGACTTTGTGACGGTCCAGCTTCTCTCCAGCGCTTCTTGTCATCACCAACCAACACTGAAGTCCTGACAGGACACCCAAAATAACTCGCATTCACATGCAAATTGATGCATTTCTCCCTCTACTGTGTCTACACGCTGACTGTCTGATGCTGGTATATCCCACCTGAATAATTCAAAGTCATGTGGTTGTTATTGTTATCTGTATTTTAATGTGTTATGTTTGGCTAACAGGTGTTGCCCTGTAGGTTTTCCATTTAAATATTACAAACATGTTAAATTAATTATTAGATGTAAGGATATTGTCTGGACATGTAACTACATAATATCTTTTAACACACACAACTTAATATAGAGAATTATTAGCACTTATTAGATCTTTGTAGGAAATATTGATACCAGATATATATATGTAAAATATGCTTTTTAAAAGTAATTTATTTTTAGATATAATCTTTTACTTTACTACATATCACTCAATATACAAATCCAATTACTGCTCTGAACAGTTTAAAGAAAAAAATATATAATTTCATACTTCCACCACTGTAATTTCTTTTAAATTACACATTTTTAAATTGTTATGTACATATCAGTTTAACTGCTTATTTTATAATATTTTACCTTCTTATGTTAAACAATATCTATCTTTTATAATAACTGCACACTTTATTTTCTTACTATTTTTGTGTGGTATTTATCGTTTATTTTTTACATGCTGCTGTAAGGACTCAAATTTCTCTAGTGAGATTAAGTATCATCCTACCCAATCAAAATTCAACATTCATAATAAAAACTACCTATTTCTCTTTAAAAATGCACTAAAACAGTAACATGATTTTTGTGAAACTGTACAACACAAACAAACAAACACAGAAACCCTGAAAACCCTCGTGATTATATATTAACTGAATCACAGTTCACTGCAGACTTTACGCTTGCCTTCCGTTTATTTATTATCTTTCAGATTTATTTAAATATCTGAAATTGGCCTATATATGTAAAAAGGCAGAACTGTGTTCTGAAACTGTGTTTTGAAACTTTCCTGTAAACACAAACAAATTAGCCACAAACCAGCCAGATTGTAAAGCGTGACTCCGGAAAAAACAGCACTCTGCTGACCCCTGTGTGTAGTAACTGGTAACCAAGCATGTGTGTGTTTTCTCTGCCACTCTGTCTTCTATATCTAAACAGTGTGGTGAGTAAAAAATGTAAACTACAATCAAAGAGCCACACTGAGTCTCCAGTCCATTACTGTAGCCAGTGATTTAAAATCCCTGTTCTTAAAGAACACCCCCAGTAATGCACACACACACACACACACACACACACACACTACAAGTTGATTTATATGTTATGCCTAAACTGAGTTTATAATGTAATTAAATCAAGCTTATTTATTTTTCTACATAGCGATCCTGATTGTGGTTGTTTTAGTATGACAGCAATTTTAAATAAGTACAACTCCGTCTACGCTTAAAGTGAATTTGATTTTTTCGTGTTCACCGAAAAGCCACAGCAACCATGTTAAACGTTCCTGTTATCTGTCACCACAGCAAAAATTAAGCTTTCTGATTGGACGCCTGAAAAAGCCCTTCAAGTAAATGGATTCCTGTCTTTCTCCAATGTTTCTCAATGAGTTTCCACCTGAATTATTTAGTTTCATTTCATTACAACTGCTGTAAAACTGCTGTATCTCTTTTCATTCTACTCACTGATAAACACAATCAGGCTCATCTCAATTTTCACACACATTACTGTAATATTCTACTGCTATCGTAATACTTAAAGCTGAATCACACACAATATAACTGTTTAACAAAAACACGAAAATTATTTTAGTCAAACACAAGTGTGCCATGTTCTATTTTGCGCAAGAATAAAATTGTGTAAGATTTACAATTTCTTTTAGCATTTTTATAATTGTACTTTGCAACTTAAAGTTTCTTAATAAATAAATTGTAATAAACTGTGATAGACAATTTATCAATTCATGAAAGTTTCCACAATCTTTCCACAAATCTTTTAATTGCTGACGCAACATTTACCCAACAATAAGCCAACTGCATAATCTGTACCATCTTAGACATTCCAATAAAACACGTTTCTGCCAATGTACAACTTTCATTTTCTCTAAAGCAGTTTTGAAATGTGTATTGTGATAGCGCTATACAAACAAATGTGGACTGAACAATTAATTGAACAATTACCAGCAATAGTGGGGAGGAATACTATTAAACCTCTAATGTCACAGACTATTTACTGCACTCCAAACAAATCCCCACAGAAAAAACTGCTCTAGATTATTATCCCCTGAATTTTCCATGCCATTTAAAAATGCGTCACAACAAAAAAGTTTAACATGTTGCAAACTGAGATTCATGTTTCTGGTCAAGACAATTGTTCCAAAGAAATTCAACATCTCTCTTACTATTGCAACAGTTGTTTTATTGTGTGGTGAAAAAATAACACCTTAAGCAACATGATGTCGCTGTTGGTTATCTTTAATATCCAGCCGACCTCATTTAATTGGAGGTTTCCTGTGACTAAACATGAGCAGTTGAATAAAACAAAATCAATATTCGTGCCTCATTTACATCCCCCTGCAGTATCTCTGTCTAGCTCTGCTTTTGATCTTGTGCCATCATCTTCCTCTCCTTCAATTTAACTGCAGTTTCTGCTTGTTTTCCCATAAATTACGCTGTGGAGCACCCACACAGAAGTTCACACACAGCATCTGATGGCCAGCTCTCTGACTAACATCCCCCTGACCTCATCCCAGATGACTAGACATTAAGGGTGTGTGTAAAGGAACAGAGAGTGAAAGGACTCAACAGTCTTCTGTATTTGGTTAAGAGGTTTTTCCTTTCCAAACTATTCCTGGATGGGGTCATTTGCTCACCTCACAGACACGGAGAAAAAAGCAAGGTCATTATGAAACCATGTGTGTATAAAGTTGGCTATACATGTAAAGGCCAAATATTTAAAAATGTCCTCACAGATACTGTGAAACCGGTTAACTGGACAAATCATGTTTTACATCAAATATAATAATGTTTAAAATCAATTGGGCCTTATTTATAAACTACAAGCAGAACTTTCTGTGCAAACTGTATGTAAAATCATTTTCAGAAAAACTGTCACATTTGATTAAATAGAATTAACAGAAATTTGTCCTATTTGTGTTTTAATAAATAAGGCCTGTGTGTGTGTGTGTGTGTGTGTGTGTGTGTGTGTGTGTGTGTGTGTGTGTGTGTGTGTGTGATTGTACAGGTTTGCTTATCATTGTGAGGGCCAAAGGGTTTAAATATGGTGAACCAAACTTTGAGCACATTCAAAGTG
>JAZGTK010020217.1:0-11071 GCA_036877625.1 Ambastaia sidthimunki
CTTATGGTGTAAAACTGTCCCATTTGCATGATGCTGAGCTGCTTGTAGCGGGAGATCATGTTGTATGACAGAGACCTCTTCGCATTAAAAGAACGTGTCAGGCATCCAGATCTTGTCAGTCATGGTTGTTCTGACTGGACCCTGAAACGCCAACCGCTCATCGACCCACTTTTAATGGAAAAAATCTTAAACTCTATGTCTTTAAAACATATTGTGTGAGAAGCATTAATATGAACAGATATTTGCACTATGAGGCAGAAATAAAACTTTAGCTTATTATCTGCTCAGAAGACATTTTACCCACAAGGCAGGAAGTGCTATAATTACGTTTTTCCAGTGATCTGAAATTCCTACATGAATAAAACAACAAAATGACAGTAAAAAATTTGCTAACAAACAAATCTTCAGGCAACTAAGAGAAAGGTTCTGAATGCTGTAATTTCTTACCATCTTAACATCAGACACAGATCCAAAATGTCTGTTTTTACCTCAGTGACAGAGACTGCAAAGTTCATACATAAAAAACCAATAATATAACCAGCAATAATAGAACATCATCTAATATTGTTACACATATTGTGACATATAACACAAAGGTTAAATCTACAGTGTGAATTGTGTGTTTACCTCAGATGCTGCCTGCAGTTGCTCTGGATTCTGTGTTACGTTTTCTGAATGTATCTTTTGGTTTCCTGTAACATTTGCAACACTAAACAGAGAGAAGCCGCCATCTTGAGTCCTCTCAGTGAATTCAAAATTACATCCAGTTAAATTAAACATTCATGTCTAACTGTGTGGCCTTATTAGGCTAAAAGTAAAGTCATTTTCTTTTGTCAAAAGTTATAAGACACAACCAACAGACCGAATGACACAAAGTCTGTCTGAATATCAGGTGAAACACCGAGGACAATTCAATCCACTTGCTTATGGCAACAGGTAAAAGAAAAGCTGGACGTCAACTTTCGATACTGTCCTTCTTTGTGGATTGTCTGAACATTAATAAACGCATAAATTGTTTTTGTAAGGGTCAATTGTTAATATAATTCAGATTTTACAGATGAAATGTTGGAGTGTCGCTGTCCTCCTGTACGGCGGGTGGCGCTGTGACACGAGCGCATTCAGAAGCAGCAGCAGAAGAAGAATGAAAGCTGGCGAGACTCAGTGCTGGAGAGACTTTAGCAATAACTTTCATTGCGATTGATCAGGTTTATGTGATATCTGTCGGGTGCTTTTATGAGAGGACACTTGAAAGTGTAGGATAGCAGTATGTCAGTGCATTTTGAGGAGAGGAGCGGGGTGATTCCGTGTAAAACACCCTGGGGCTCGTGGTATCAGACTATGGAGGAGGTGTTTATGGAAGTCAATGTCCCTCCTGGTACTTCAGCCAAAGAGATTAAATGCAACATCAGCAGCAAAAACATTGAGCTTCACGTTAAAAACCGACAGATATTGAAGGTAACGAGCATGTTAGTATGTACAAGAGTATGTTTGACAGCTTGAAGCTGTGCTGCCTTAAGGCGTTTACTTGTTGTCAGGCCACTTGTGACTTTTTGTCAACACTACATCATCACATCCTGTTATCCTGACTCAATGATGTTTGTGTATTTACAGTCAAGTACCTCTGTTGGGTTTAAGGCATGCTGTAGTATTTACATGATGATAGCGACGCTAATAGAGGCTGTAAGCAATTTTAAATTCAGCTAAATGGTCTTTTAACAGGGGAAGCTTTTTGGATCCACAGTTAGCGATGAAGCTACATGGACGTTAGGTAAGCCATTCATAAATAAATGTCAAAAGTGCATACATTTAATAAATCTCTGGAAAATCTTTGTTTGCTTGGTTGTGCTATTCAGAGGACAAGAAACTGATCCGTATCGTCCTGATGAAAACGAATCGAGAGGCTGGAAACTGCTGGCAGTCTCTGTTAGAGGGAGAGTATGCAGCTGACCCATGGGTTCAAGATCAGATGCAGAGGAAACTCACACTGGAGAGATTCCAGAGAGAGGTATATTCATAATTTAACCAATTATCTAAACATATACGCTTTATTTACTAGAAAACAACCTATTTTTCTATGTTTGTCTTTTCCTGTTATAAACAGAATCCTGGATTTGACTTCAGTGGGGCTGAGATTTCGGGGAACTTTCATGGTGGTGGACCAGATTTCTCCAGTTTACAAAAATAAAAATGAACTGATTCATAGTCTGTACTGACATTTTCTCACATCACTGCACCAGTATTTTTTCTTTGCTTGCAAAAAATATCAAAAGCATATAATGACATCGGGCTGTTGATAAAAGCCATAATCTATCACAAGCAGCCTTTGATTCAAGCCTTTCTAAGGTGGTTTGAGTTTTTACAAAGTGTTTTTCTGTAATTGGAACTACAGTTTCAGAAGATTGTGGTGTCTGTTGTCCGGTGTATTTCTATAAACAGTTATTAAAGCACTTATTAAAACTGAGTGGTGCAGCATGGTTCTGTAACTAACACTGCTTTGTTCTGTGAAGTGTTTACCTGGCCAAACACGGCAACATTGGTTAAGCCAATGGAAGAAGTTTGCCATCATCTGTTTACCCTCAAAATGTCAACAGGAACGTTCCAGAAACCTGCTTGTCAGCAAATCTCTGCAGTTCCATTTGGTGCAGCTAGTGGAGTACAAATGACACACTGTGACTTTAAATGGGTTTTCTAAACAACACCCAAGGTACAAGGTGACATTTCAGGGTTTTTTACTGAAAAGTTCAACTGCATAATTTTGCAGGGTGCAGCTCCCATTAGAGGCAAAGAAAATGAAATCAGCATATGTATTCACTTTAATTTTATTTTTACCAATCATTTGGTTAGTTTGACAATTTACACCAGGTACAAACAAATGGTCATAATTAGCAACTGTAGCAATTAACCAAATGTCAAGAACCTAAGCTTGGTTAGCAAACTACCTGTTTTTGAATTAAAGGAATATTAAGTGTTAAAACCTAGAGCATCCTGTTTTCATCACGCCAAATTAGAACACAGAACACCATAAAGAAAACTTCATCACCTCGGGCAGGAGTGTGCATAACGACAGCTGACAACCTAGGGTGGGAGTTAAGGGTTTTGGGCCTGATCTCTTGGTTCCGTTGTTGTCTTAAATCACAAAACCCTTCTCCCTCCTCTTCCACACAGTGGACTGAGGACCTAGGCGGTTCTATACTTCATTGCTTTAAACAACCAGCACTTCTGTGCCGATTCAAATGAACATACTGAAGACATGCAAGCTTAACCAGCACGACCAACAAAATCAACCTGCTGAAACCCAACCTTGACTAGCAAATCACAGACTATAATCAGTGATGTTAAAAATCAGGGCAGGTGTTACAAAGAGCAAAAGAACGGAGGAGGGAAGGAACATGGTTAAATGAAAACAGAAAAAGAGCGCCCTGTACAGAATTATAGGCACTCAACCATCTTAACAAGCATATTCAGGAATTGTGGGTAGATGAGCGATCTTGTAGTAACTATGCTTCAGTTGTCGGGCAGTTCTCCCAGAAATCATCCAGCGCAGTCTCTGGCCGTTTGGCTTCAAGCATTTGGTGGTGGAATATTCAACCAGGCACTTGGCAACAAGTTCTCTCACACAAACCAGGTCTCCATCTTTAACCTAAAAACAAATCAACATTAAATGACCATTGGTCAAAATATTTTAATTTTACAGCAAATACCTGCTTTTATTAAAACTTTCAAAATAACCCTCAAGGCCAATGTAAGCACTGGTTATGTCTAGAACTTTCTGTAAACACTTTTGAGTAACCAGTTGCGCAACACCCCTCCAGTCTCCACCCAACCAAGTAAACATTAAGCACTAGCAGTTTGTGGAAGTCAATAAACCTGCTCAAAACAACAAACTTACATTCAAACTCTGCTGTAGACCATCCAGTGCCTCTATCAGAGCAGGAACTTCATGACATGCCTGCTGGTCCTGGATCTCCAGAGCCAACAGCGACAAAGCAAGCAGGGAAGGCTGTTGAGATAGAATTATGGTCAATACATTTAAATATTGAATATCATTTCAATACAACATGTCTCGTTTCTACAACTCCTAAATCCACAGAACAGTCTTAAGGGCTTACCTTCATTTTAGTGAAAGTAAAGGAGCAGTGGCAAGCTTTCAGCTGGGCCTCAAGCCTCTCAATGTTCAGAAGGCTCTTCCTAAAAAATAAATATTAAATTAGCTTTAATCTTGGTGTTTAAATCATTTAAAACAAAGTTATTGTCAGCTTAAAGGTGAAATTCGAGGTCAAATTTTAAACAATTTTTAAGAACAAATGTCAAGCTAACCTTTCTGCATCCATCTGCTCTTGAATTCGAGAGTGAAAAAATCTGAGGAAGTAAAGGGCAGTTGGAGCTTTGACTTTCCAGTAAAGCTTTTCTAGAATGATCTTCTCCATCCTCATCATGTCATGGACAGTGAAGCGGTTCTGACTGATTCTGATCAGGTCATTGGCCAGAGGAACATTCTTTTCTTCCTCCGAACTCTTCACAGCAATGTAGAAGCAGCACAGGCCAACACAGGACAGGTGCTTGGGCTGAATCTGAGAAAACCATTCAACATTTATCAGTTTAGAAACACTTTACATACTGATTACACCTATTACTCAAATGAAAATCTCAAAGTGATGCGTATAAACGTGACTTCAGATGATGTTCACACCTTCATCACTGACAGGAATCGATCCAGAAGATTCACAGCAAGCGAGAACGTCTCCCCACTGAAACCAAAGAACCGGGTCAAGGAGAGAAGATCTCTCACTTCGAAATCTCGCAACTTGGCGGTCATTCTCAGACCGTTGTCCTGAGAAGACTCAATGACCCGCAGGCCACTGAGTTTGGGCTGATATCGAGACTCCTGGTCCAGAAGAGATTTGAGCTGAACTGCAAAGGGCAAAACCCCTGTTCCCTTAACCTGGTCAATCATCTGAAACAATGACAGGAAACAGTGACATATCAATGAAAGCTCTAGCAAGAACAATAAATGCTTTAAATATAACACTAAGCATCTCACATACACATGTAAAGCACGACCACCATGAATGAGTGATACATGACTATATAATCATGCACAGCTCAGACTCTATATACATACATTAAGTGTCACAGAAAGATAACATGGTAACCAAAACTTTCCAACAAAACCAAGGCTAGTATTAGTAGATTAGGATTAGTTACGCAACAAAGATGTGGAAATTTGTACTAACCATCTCAATTACCAAAACCAAGTTAAAATGATAAAATCTTAATGCATAGCAAAATTACTCTTTTATATGTGCTGTTATTATAATACAGCTGCTTATGGTTCATTTGTAAAGTTGTGTTGTGTTGCACATGTGGGGAACATGCCCGGGCCTGTCCTGCTGATAATAAAGCGCAGAACACATCAGTATTTACACGCAAATCTTTAACTTATAACAAAATGATCCATTAAACTGTTTTTCCATGTCTGTATGACGCGACGCGAAACAGATCGCGAGTCTCGCGTCGCGCGTCAGTGCGCGTGAACCGCTGGTCATGTCGGGGCATGTCCACTGACCAGCACACGAACATGTTTAACATCATTTTAAAGGTCATTCGCTTATTTAACATTGTCAGTCGAAACGGTTTTATATTTTAAAACGCACTGATTTAGTTTTACACGGTAACACATAGTTTAAATGCACTAATGTTTATAATTCATATGAACGTGGAGAAAATAACACGCAGGCCTGGTTAGTTCAAAAAAAGAATCGAGAACCACAAACACACCATAAGCTATAAAGAACAATATTTATACTTAAAATCCTAAACTATTACGTAAAATCCGAAACTTTTTAACTATATTGTAAAATGTAAAAAATTAACGTACCTTGTTGTAGGTCTGATATTTTAAAATGACAGTATTTAAATCTTTAGGTTAATGAAATAAAATAAAACAAAGTTAGAAATAAAAATTAAGTATGTAGGTTTAAAGCAAGTTTTATTTCTGCCCCTGCACACCCCGACCCTCGGCGTCAGGCGGGGACGCGCACGTCTCTTCCATGTTATATACGCCGACAAAACCCGCATCCAAACATAGGATCACCTTATTGGGCAGTACTCACCCACAGCTCGGCTTTTCTCAATTCCTATTGGTTAGCGTTTGTTTAAGACCCCGCCTTCTGCCATAGAAGGGGCGGGGTTAACTTAGCTGTGAGGTTTAGAAAGGAACTTGATTGTGTGCATGTAAGTCTAACAAAACACAGATAACAAACTAACAAATACACAGATAAATGTTTTTTTATATGTTTATTTAAATATTTGTATGTGCTCACTGTGCTGAACACAATACAGTATCACAATGATACAATCAGACTTTTCATAATCACATTTCTCCCCCAAATCAAAGATTTATCAACTTTTTGTGTAATTGGTCGTTAAAGAATAATGTCAACATGAAACAAAACAGAAATCTGTCCATTCTGAACTGAAAAATATCTTTCATGTTTCTGAATAACATTTCTGGTTCCAGAAGGTTCTAGAAGGTTCTAGAGCTTTAAGGAACAATTAGTCCAAGCAACAAACATTTGAATGTAATGGTTCACTGTGACAATGACTGTGGGCAGAAAATAATAAAATTAAGCAGTACATGATAAAACAAACCAAAACAATTGTTGGATCAGAACACAGTCCACGTTTAAAAACAAACTCTATATTCCCTGCTGACCTTCTGCACAAACAATTGCTGAAAAGAAAGAAAATGCTAAATATTTGATATTTAGGAAGTCAAAATTAATTGGAAAAACTAATCGTATTAATGTTAAATTTGGAATTTTTTATTGCAGTTTAACTAACCAACAGATGGCGCCAAACACAACAATTGTAAAATCCAGACTGCTGGTATATTTACACCACAAGCAAAGGATGAAATGACATTTTTACCCATCTGACAGCCATGTTGAGATCCAAAAGCTAATCTTTTATTCAGCATTTCATATAAACACAGACAATCGTAACGCAGTTATTTCTGGAATTAGACATGAAAATCCAACAGCTCCAACACAGCTGCCATACAGACAACAATCAATTTACTAAAAACACATTCTTCACAGAGATGCTCACAGTCAAGTGTCATAGACCTGCTTTTACAAGCTCTCCCCAAGACTTTTTTAATCTAGAAAGAACAAACCTTCTTTTTATCATGTATGAGATATGAAAGCAGGTCTATCTTACCCAAGTTAATGTAAAACAGCATGATAGACTGTTTGCTATCAGCCTTTTATTTGGCTCAGTATTCAGATGGATAAAGCCAGCTAACATTCTCAAAACATTCTTTAAAAGTTCTCTCAAAGAAATCAAAGCTATTTAAATATTATTCATTTAAAATGGGCCGGGGCACTTTAAGCCCCCTGTTGGCTTGTTTGGGTGGCAGAATAAGCAACATACTCACAGTCCCAGCTTGAGCAGGACTGTACAGGAATCCTGCTGTTCAGAGCACATGGCTCATTATTGAAATTCATCTGTGGCTTTTTTCCTTCTGCAACGTTGGGAAAATGACATGAAGACTGCAGGCTTCACATGATGTTTGCAAACACAGCGAGGAAGTAAAGCAGATAAAATCAGTTCGGTTTTCTTTTCGTCTACTTTTCTGAATGAATGTTCAGATTAATTTAAAGGGTGTAAAATTGCTATTATGCAATCAAGCAAACAACTGTGAGCTGTATTACAGAAACATCTCTGATGCAAACTCTGGAATTCTATCTTATTTGTTTAGCATGACGATTTCCATTAGGCTGAAAGAACTTGTTGGATCTCAAATTAAGACCTAATTTATTTAATTTAAGGGAAGTGTTTGTAATATGGCCTTAGAAGCTAACAGAAAATTTCATGATATCAAATAACAGATTCTACAAACAGAAAACAAAATAAATGAAATTATAAGGAAACTACCTTAACAAAAATTGCATTTGGGACAAGACAAACCTAGACCCAGAAGATGTTTTGATCTTCTAAATCTTTTACTTTATACATTTTAAATCTAAATCTTTTACTTCTAAATCTACATGATACTTATAAGACCAAAAAAAAACAGTCATTAAAAAAGTCATTAAAATATTTCCTGTAATTATCCCTGAGAAAACATATAAGGTTATTTAACACTGAAAGAATTGAGTTTACCCTGTAATCATGTAATACTTTTAATTGATTGAAACTTCACTTGCAAATTTATGGCACACAATAAACAGCTCTAACTATGTCCATATGGAAGGAAACACAATTTACATAAACTCCTATTTCCTTCTGCTATTCTTGAGAAAGACGCAGATGACATATGGATCATTGCATCATTCTGTGTAACACTAGCAAATATTTTCTGCTGTCTTTCCAAGTCCAATTAACTTCCAGCAGCAGCCCCCATATCCCCCCACAGCCCCCCCACCCAGCCTTAAGTGTCACAGAAACACACTGTGAGCTGCACAGCAGGCACTACTAGACATTTGCCAAGCGAAGGTCTGCTGTGTCAGCCTCAGTCTGTCTTCATATCTTCATTCGTGCCAGGACACTGTCTGTCAGTGTAATGCTACACTAATGGAGAACACATTCCAGGCTCCTGTCCCACAGCAGCAGTGCAAATGAACCGCCTCACCAAACCTCAGAAAGATCAGCTGAGAGAGACTGACAAATAGCTGCCTGCTGTCACGAGCTGAGACAGACAGAGACGGGATCAGGGTGATTGTTAAGACACTGTATGCAGTGTTTTGTTTTAAATGACTCTATCTTCTGTTGCTGCAGGTGTATCTGCTGTAGCTGATCAGGTCTTGTGATTAGGAGACTCAGTGACACAGTAAATATATTCACTGAGACATGAAACACAGGACAAGACATTTCATCACATGCCAATATCACACGCAGAAAGAAAGCAGCCATTTATAAGTCCTGAAGGCTAGACTGAGAAACCAATATGTCATCAGCTTTTAAGATCAAGTCATTTTTTGAGTTTGTCAAGAGCAGTGTTTTCTAGAGTCTTGTGCTATATCACACACTTATGATGCCCTTCAGTCTGTAAATCTCCTGTAAATAGAGGATTAAGCATTGACTGTTAACTTTATACTCACACGTGCTCAATCTGATATAATAACTGATCCAGTGTAAAACTGTCACTCAACAGAGTTGAATTGATCTGTTATAGCGCATCACAGCAATAAACTGCAGAGCGGCGTATGACGGACACAATGTTAATGTGACACCAACAGATGGCGACACACTCCACAACATCAATAGCAAACTTATAGTTCATCCATTTAAGTAGTTTGGCTTGGTTTAGTTTTGTATGGGATCCATTTGCTAGACTAAACAGGTCATTTGATTAAAACGAGAGCTCTGTTGTATTTTTTTATCCAAACCAACTTATATGGTCTTCATTTATTTATTTTTTCTATCAGTTTGTGTTCCTTGGGAGTCGAACCCATTATCTCAGTGTTTCTAGCGCCACATAAGATGTAGCAAATGATTTCCATTGAAATGAATCACACAAATGAACCATTTTAAACGTGTATGCACCTTTTATTGTTTTATAGTCTCAAAAACAACATTTTTGTACTGGTACATGGGACTCCCTGTCACACTCGCATCAACAACCCTGCAGTTTTATTGCATCCACGTCCAACAGTATCAAATGGCTTTTCTTTCCCAGAATGACTAAATCATGTGACATTGTTTATAACTGAAGGCACTCATTTCACACATTATCAACAAAAGCGTAACAAGATTTTGTCAACACTTTGCATTGACAGTTACCCAACACCTTAAAAACACCCTTAACATACGCATTCATTTACTGCAAATAAAACGTTATGAACACATTATCCTATTTACAATGTACTAGTTTAAAACACACACATTGTTAATATATATACAAAGATAATATCAGCAATGCAAATACAAAAAAAATACATTTCCTTCCGGTAAGATTAAAATGCATAGAAAAGGAATACATGAAAAAAAATTCTTTTTGAGCACAAAGATTCATTTTTTGTTGGTTGTTAAAAAATCTGCCTGAAATATTTCAGCTTTGGGAGGGTAACACGTCCTCTAATGCTGTCTGAAACTACACCTGATGAGAATAAAGTGATACACTTTAAATAAACCCATCTCTGTTGTCTGTGTCTTTGGTATTAAAACATAGTGTTGAACGAGTCTCAAGTTTTCAACTGTAAGCCAAGGCAGAAAAATGGACAATAATGCAGAGAACACTTGACACACTTTCTCTTTGGTGAAACAGACACAGATCAGAGCCACTAATCCACAGCTCTGAGTCCAGCGGTTAGCTGAGGCAGCTCATCTCTGTGAAATACAGCCCAGGGCTGCAATTCAATAAAGATTTCTTTTAAAAACATTCAAAGAATACTTTTTTGCAGGCAGACTTTGGAATTTTCAATACAAACTGAGTAGGTTGAGTTTTACAAAGCAATACTGATAAAAAGCTTTTCTAAAGGTCAAATGTTTTGAACAACAACAAATATTGGTGAGGATGTCGGACATGGGAGAGGTTTTGTGGTTTATAAATACTAATGCTGCATTCCCTTTGAAATCCTGTGACACATTATCAAATTAAGCTTCCTGAAGGACGTGGCCGTTGCTGTGGCCGTTGGCCAAAGGCTGGTTTAAAGATGGATTCTCAACAGCAGTTTGGCCGTTTGTTTTTCTTTTTGCCTTCTCCAGCAGAAGTTGTCTGCGGTGGTAGAACAGGTATCCCGGCAACAGGAAACCAGCAAATGAGAAGACCAGAAGCCACACATTGATCTGATTGGTTTGAAAAGAAACAAACAACATTATCTATGTGATATCTATTAGAAATACACACACGCGCGCGTTCGTAAGCATTGAACATTTTCACTGCAATGCATTTTGGGAGTTACAGCTAGTTTATGGCACATTTAGTGTGACAGGAGCTGTTTCTTACCCAGTAAGCATCTCCTCTGAGATGTCCCACCATCAGCATGAAGAGAGGCTGCTGCAGCAGAGCCACCACTGCACTGATCATAGACTGCAGACCAGTCAGAGTGCCAAAGTGATTCAACGG
>JAZGTK010020218.1:0-11070 GCA_036877625.1 Ambastaia sidthimunki
AACAAAAGACAGACAAAAAATATTTATGCAGCATATGATAACACTTGCTTGTAAAAGGCCAAAATAATTCTGTAATGTTTGTACTACATTAATGTGACATTTTTCCTGCAATCCTTCAAGCCAAAATATGGTAACATTTCACTACACAAATGCCAATTATTGTCCAATTAACCTAAGTAGTTAACCTATAGTAAATATCACAGCTAGGGCTCAATGGTATTTGCTTCCTTTTAGTAATGGGAGAGTATCACTAGAAAACTCATTACTGTAGCCCTAGCACACCTGAGCAATTGAAGAAATGAGATTTAAAATCAGTTATTAATTTAGATTTAAAATTGAAAAAATGTTGAAATGCACAGAACTGCAATCTGTTTGGTATTGTGGCCCTAAGACTGGCTCCACCAGTAGAGTGAGTTTGGAGTTGGACAGTTTGCTGAGCAATGGCAGACGGAAGAAATGTTTGAAACTTCTTTGGTGCCACTATTGGTGAAGAAATGACAAAATATAACAACATATAAAATATAACAAAGGTAATTTATTTTTGATGTTTTAGTTACAATATAATTCTAACACTTACAATTGTGTTATTCCATGATTTTGATGAGTTTACTATTATTCTAAAATTATTCTAAAATGTTATTCTAGAATGAATAAGTGACCCTAAACTTTTGACTGGTATTGTAGGAGTTTTTACCTGCATTAAATAAAATGTACACACAGGAATAGTTAAAATACATTTTTTTCTAAATATACCATAAATCAAATTAAAAACAACTTTGACAACTCTTGTGAAAAAAACCGCCTCTTTAAAGACTGTGAGTAAACATGCAATAAAACTAACAGACTATAACCACTAATCTGCTCAGTCAAAACACTAAACAACAGTCTTCACCAGAACAAGTGTAAAATTGATTTTGAAGCTTGTGCACAGAGCTCTGTTGTAATTATTTATTAGCCATTCTGTTGATGTTTTGTGCATTTATTAATCACGCTTCAGTAGCTTGTCTACAATTACAGTCGCTGCTCTGAGTGTTGGATTATTGATCTGTTGCTCTTTCGTTTTTGTCAAAGAAAAACAGCCCCGTTGGATAAAGTCTGTGTGTAGAAATGTTCTAATCCCTGCTTCTATTCTTCCACCTCCACCACTATCTCTTTTATCAGGAGAATCATATCAATCATTTCATCTTTTAGCCTGAGGCCTTTCCCTTTTTTCCTGTATGTTTCCTGACATAATTCCTCTCCTCTGCCTCTCTTAGACACAAGCGGCTTTTGTTTTGCAGTATTCTGATAAATTACGTTTTGTTTTCTATTTTCATTCTCTCTCACTGCACGTACGTTTTGAATGCGTCTCTATTGGCTGAGAAATTGATACACAGGCAGCATGCGTTTTGAGGGCTGCTGTGAATTGAGGTGTGTTTTGTGGACTGTGAAGGGCACTTCAAACCGAGCTGACTAGGGGAGGAATCATCTATGCCACAGTGAGGGGTGTAACTGATGGAACTGTGGCTGTAATTAACATCTTTTATAATGGCTTTTCCTGTTCCACCATCACCTGTAGGGGGGAGAGTTTCATTTCAGGATGATGTATCAGCTACATTTAAATGCTTCCTTGTGTTTTATTCAGCTTCACATGTAGATCTGCTCACTAGATGATGGCTGTACAGTATATGTAAAATATTAGCACTGTCAGTCACATGATCAGAGATGATCTGAATCAATTTGTCCATGTTAAAATACTTTCACATTGTCCCACTGAAATTCGGTTGTGTCTCATTCCGCTCCAAATTCATTTCAGTAGTCAGAGCACTGATCAGGAAGTGGCCATTTTTAGGACTGTCTCAATCACAAAATCCTTCAAGTGCACTGAAAAGTTCACTGCATAAAAATCCCTCACATGATGTTCACTCAGATGCTGAAAATCACTTTACATTTAAGCCCAATAAACATCCTGAAACATGATCTAACAATGGCTGAAATGTTGCAGATATATGTAACCTAAATTAGTAAGAATTATTACAGAAATAGCCTTTCTTTCATAATGTACTTTAAACAGCATCTGTCCTGCCTGTTTTTGACAAATACCAGTGGTGACTTTTTACACTGTGCTTAAAGGGAAAGTTAGACATTCTTTTTACTCACCCTCATGTTGTTCTAAACTTGAAACTTTTTTACTTCTGAGAAACACAAAAAGATGTTAAGTACGTTGGTAATCAAACAACAGTGGCACCCATTGACACAAAACCACTGAGACATTTCACAGAATACTTTCTTTAGTGTTCTACAGAGGAATAAAGTCATATAGGTTTGGAATGACATGCCATCAGTATCTCAGTGTATGCTTAATACACTGGAAAGGACCCACTTCATACACTGATTAATGACCAGCGGAGCCTATTGAGACACATCCTTTGACTTACTATGAGATTTTATTCCTCAGCTTCTGATTGGTTCATACAGTGGAACGGCTGTTATCTGCAAAGCCTGCTTCCACCCCAATCATAAATTCTAACCACAGTAAGGAGAAACTGAGAGTTTTTTGTTTTGTTATGGCAGAAATGTTAAATTCATTAACTGACAAGCTGTCTGCGCACAAAAGCAGTTTAATCAGCATACTGAAGCCTCTCCACCATTGACAGAAATGGCCTGTTATCTTCTTGCCAGTGTCCTGCCCCATTACACTTCATTCTGTTAACCTTGAAGGCTCCCCCAGGGGAGGGGGTTGGGTCAAACTACAACCGTACTGTTTCATTTTGTTTCTTTTATCTAGAGTACAGGTTTGCCTGAATACAATTTAATCTGATTTAATTTGTTTTCTGGAACAGTAAAAAAAATAAAATACAGCCAGAATAAGAAACAGGGCTGCTAAATAAATCATTCAGCAGGGACTAGCAAGTTTGACACCAAATGTTGGTTTGTAATTATTGATAAAGTTACATTTTTCATAAAGAAAAAAGTACAAAAAAATCCTCTGTTCTGTTTACTCTCTCTCTCTCTATCTCTCTCTCACACACACACACACACACACACACACACACACGTGTAGTAACAGAAACCCAGAAGACAAGGTCAAAGGAGACTCAGTCTCATGCATAGCTAAAAGTCCAGCTCAGTGCTACTGCCTACATGCACCCATAAGAACATGTGAAGCTACATGATCCATGTGTTAAAAACATTATCTCAAAAGATCAGCCATGTCATAAAAACGTATGGACGAAGGAACTGGGTTGAACATGCCTCTGAAGGCAGGCAGCAGATAGTGGTTTATCCTTTAGCTCTTTAAATATGAAGGACAGTTATGAAATAAGCTGGATAGCCCTGAGGTGAGTAGCACTGGGTAGCTGGAGTAGAACGGTTGCCTCACAGCAGGAAGGTCCCAGGTTCGAGTCCCAGCTGAGCCAGGAGGCCTTTCTGTGTGTAGTCTAAATGTTTTCCCTGTGTTAGTGTGGTTTCTGCCAGGTACTCTGGTTTCCTCCCACAGTCTAAAAACATGCATGTTAGGTAAATTGGACCTTCTAATTTTCCCCCTCCTCAACCGTTTCCTGGCATGAATATAGCATTAGTTGCTGAAGTGGTGTAAAACCATGAATAAATGAATGAAATAAGTTGAAGCCACTTGCAAACTAGTGCTCTGCATCTTTGCTATTGGTTGTATCACCTTTGTTATTGCTAATTCACATGCTCTTATCTGACATAGGGAGACACCAGTGGCATGTCCATATAACTCCACGTAAGACTTATGGTTCCCCTTAACATGGTGCATCCAGGGTGTTAATAATAAGTCTTTTGGCTCCACAAGCCTGTAAACGGGTTTACTGTGATACCACTCCATAAAAACAGGACTGCGTTTGAGCCCCCTCCTCCCAGAATGACAGAGAAAACAGAAAAGATTGTGGAGCTTTAACATCACGCTGACAGTCACACTCCCAGCAGGAAATGACTCGTTTTTATCTGAGTCTAGATATGCTTGAGTGGAGAGCGATGTTCTGATTTCACACTCATCTGATGAAATCAGACAGAAATGCAATTGAATGTGAGAGATTACAGGCTCTCTCTATGAGCTTGGAAAATGTTAAATGTAACAATATATGGGCAGCTCACTGACTCTCTTTTGCACATATACAAACACCAAAAGCATTTTATGAAAAATATGTACCATTTTCTTTCAAGAAAAAGGCACTCACAACATTTATTTCCTTGCACACTCAAATTTTATAAAAACAAACAGTTTGGGTCTTTATTTTACCATTATTTACCAAAAAATATTTAAATGAAGCTTTCACATACTGTCTTTAATGTCAAAACAGACCCACAGGATTTACATTACAATCACTATTATAACGTTACAATCAGGTAATTCCACAAGGATGCAAGAAAACGCATCAATCAAAATGTTAATATAAAGCAACTTTAGCATTGAAGGCACAATCTGGAACTACCTGTGTGAAAACAGAGACCAACAGAGAAGCAAAATGGGAGTGCTGTTACTTTTTTGTAAACGCTGTCACAGTAAAGACACCTAGTTAAAACCTAGTTAATCAGTTACCAAAAACAGCAGCTAAAAAGGTTTAGCCATTGCAAAATTTGCATCAAAATTACATCATGCAAAAAAACCTGCAATATCTTTACGACAATGAGGCATTATTTTTAAAGCATTATTGTTCAGTATACACTTTGTGAATGCTAAACTGTTTAATAAGCCAGCATGTAAAATGTATGATTTTAAATAGTCCTCAATAACAAGTTGCTATTTTTAGCAGAGATTAGTACAAATTTGATTTCACATCATAACCTCACTTTGAGGTTGGTATTTTGTTATTAAAAGGCACTGTAAAGTATAATCTTATAAAAGTCTTAAGCCATTACAAATAAGCAGCAGGTGTTTGATAAAGGCTCTTCATTTGCATTTGATCAGAGAAGAATCAGAATTATCATCCAATTCATTATTTCTCTGATGAATATAGTAACTATTATAAGGACTGTGGAAGTGTTTGGCATAACAACTATGATGCAAAATCATTAAAAATAGGCTGAAAGAAAAATAATGCCTAATAAAAACCACAAGCAAACCACAAGCAAAAGTTGAACCCAAGTGAAGAAGTCAATAAATATTCAAATTCAAACAATGAAGATGGGATTTTCTGTAATCGCATTGTAAACTTTTTTTAAAAAAAACCCTTCAATTTAGGACTCCAAATATTTTAAACAAAATGTATTTAAAGTTTTGCATTTAATGTCCCAATTATTTGCCAAAGCATGCAGGCTTTTCACATGTTTGCTGGAGTGAAAACCTAATTTTATATTATTTTAATTTTAGCAAATTATATGAGTTTTTGGTTGTAATTTTGAAGTGCTAAAAATGGCTAGCGAAAAGAAGTTCAGGTAAACAAAGGGAGTTCGAGTTTTAAGTCAATCATTTAAAATCCTGCCCCATTTTTAAATACTGCGAGCATTAAGGGTTCAGTCACATGATTTAGTGGTGAGGGTGGTGAGGGTGAGAGTACAGCTTTCAGCATGGGGGTCATGAGATGGTGAGAGAGGGTCTGTGGCTCCCTGCTCTGGGCTTCTGTTTGTCATACTTCACTGACACGATGAGGAAGACAAGGAGGGTGACTCCCTGAATGGCTGCCAGGAGGAAGAAGTAGTAATTCAGTGTGCATTCGTTAATGTTTCCTACAGAGGGAGATAAAGGGAGAGAAAGAGATATGGTTTATTAGCAAAATAAACATCATTAAGGTCTAAGGTTTCACAATACCAAAAATTTAAATATATATATTGACAGTTCTGGTAGAACTTATAGCCCTTGACACTAATTTAGATGCCACCGCAAAAACTGGAATTCCACTAAACACACTTTTTCAAAAATATGTGTAAAGATTAAATTAAAACAGAACTATAGCATTTAGACATACATGTACTCACATTTCAATACATGAATTCTCAACTGTACAACTCTGTTCCAAAGTTTATACCAATGTACTCATGGAGACAAAAATATGTAAAAATCCATAATATAATTTCTTTCTTGTTTTACTCCTGGCATCCCTTTTATCACTTTATCAGTTAAGATATTTCTGAGCAAAGCACAAAGCAAAAGTTGAAAGTCAAAAATTCAATAAATATTCAGATTCAATCAATGAAGATATTTTTCTATAATCCCATTATAAAATTATTTAAATACACCTTTAATTTAGTACTCAGTGAATAAAGTGAATAAGACCATTTGTTAATATTTCAAACTAAATGTATGAATATAAAATCAAAAATAAAAATGTACTTAAAGTTTTGTCCCAGTTATTTGTCAAAGCACGCAGGCTTTTCACATTTCTGTTTGCTGGTGTAAAAACCTAATTTTACATTATTTTAATTTTAGCAAATTATCAAGATATTTCTATAATAAAGTGATCTGTTTTTGTCAGTTATGGTTACCCATAACCAAAATGTGACCTCTGCATTTAACCCATCCTTTGTGAGGAGAGAACACACACTGCAAGTCATGAACACACACACACCCGGAGCAGTGGGCAGCTATCCCTGCTAGAATCGAACCAACAACCTAATGATTACAAGCCTGACTCCTTAACCAGTACACCACAACTGCCCCTATTTGAACATGATTCTAAACTGTGTGTAAACAGTTTTGTCTTGGAAGCTAAAGCAGAGCACACTAGCTCTGTCTGCGCTGGCATTAGGCATCGAAACTTGGTCCTGCACTAACTCCTATTGTTTAAGTCTCTGACTCATGGCCATTACAATCCTGGGTGAGAACTGTGTGTAGCATTAATCCTTGCTTTCGTTTTTAATTTTTTAGACACAAAAGCACAGAATGATTTAACATATTTTTGTATTGCAAATTATATGTCTGGATCTTTTCCTCTAAGGATATGTCTGGATCTTTTTCTCTATCAACAAGAAGCGTCAACAGGAAGTTTAACTGCAAAGAGACTGTCAACACTCTGAAGGGTTTAATTAGCTACTATCAAGTCACTTTTTATCATGTTTTATTAAAAAAAATTATCTATAGGCATTAACATGTAGACAGATGTATTCAGATCACATTTCGATTTAAATTGGGTCATTAATTACAACAAGACAACTTGTTGAGGGATAAAAGTTTGCTTTGATTGGTTAACAAATTTAGCTGGAGAGCATAAAACAGCATCACCTGGGGACCAACAGGAAGAAAGAGAGATAAAACAAGATCTGCTGAGCAACAGATGATCCCTAAGAAAGATCATGAGGTTTTACTGCCCACTGCCTTGAAGAACATAAAGGGGCAGAAGATGAGAACTACTTGAGAGACGACAGTTGATAAAAGACATGAAGGGGCGAAATGGCATGGAGATCAAAGGACGAACACTGTGAATGAGAGAGTGGAAAGCCCATTCGATTCTACAAAAATCCACAGGAACGTGTGTCCTTACCATGGGCATTGTCAACTCCCATCTGTGATAAAATAGATACAGAGGGCAACATTTACTGCCTCAATGATGGTCATGTATAATGCAAGTTTGCAGATGCTCAGAAACGTTCAAATAGTAAACTTGATGGATCTGGTTGCCTTCACATGAGCATGTCTGCAAGGCCGTAGGGAGTCCCATTTGTTATTTTATGATTTAGAGAGGAATTTACCAAAATAAACTGTAAAAGGCATTTGGAACAGTCTTGAATGGTATGACGTCTTGTTTGAGAGCCCTGTTTGTGCCACAGAAAAAGTAAATGCCTGAGCCATCTAGATGTTAGTGTTCTGCACATGACGTTCTCACAAGAGAGATTCTATTTCAAACCTGATCTGATCCAATTCCACTATTACCTCCCAATAATCTTCTGACTCCCCCTGTTGTCTCCACCTAATGAAAAAGAAAAGTCTAAGCGTGTTGTGACTACAACAACATCGTGATCAATTTCTCTTCTGTTTTTATGTACTCTGCAACAGCAGGCGCTCCCCAAAGACAACAACTGTTACAAGCAGGTGGACAGTTTGACTGAGGGAGCAATACAGCTTGGGATCTCACTGCCCTCCAGCAAGGGGAAACAAATGCCCCTGTCTGCGGAAAACGCTGCATTTACAATACGGAATGTCGCAGTACAGGTAAGAGCAAACCAACAATCAATAACCACAAACAGCCAGATTCACGCCACAGGCTACACAAACCAATAGAAATAAGCAGAATAAATTACTGCATGCTATTGCTTTGAGATCGTTTCCCCAACAACCCACGTTTTTGGGCGCTGGCAAGTGACGTGGATGTTCTTCTCGTGCTTCTGACAAGCCGACATGATTTAACAGCGGCGCTTGACAGTATGTGGAGGTGCCGGTCGCCTCCCTGAAAGGCGAGAACATAAAGAACATTCAGTCAAAGGACGGAGGAGGAGATATCGCAGCGACACGCTCCGAGGAAATTGCTCGCACTTCCCTCAGGAAAGTGGCAGCTGTCGCCGCTTTGCGGCGTTTGGGCTGTAATGGAAAAATAAACATTACTGGAGCACAACTGCACAAGCCTGACGCGAATCTCAAGCAGGACGTGAAGCAAGCTAATAAACACAAGCATCACCACACAGAAACAAATTCAGAGATAGAGTCCAAATGAGGTGCAATGAATGTTCCTGGTCACTACATAATTACTAAACTTTGTTATTCTATGTGTTTGTAGCTGTTGACTTATTATTTCAAAAGGCAAAAAACAGCCATAACAAAGAATGAGGTGATGTGTTGAAACTTTGGACTGATGGCACATATATATTTTCAAGCGGCTCATTTAAACCGTGCACTCATTTCACATTACACTGCACACTGGGTTCATGAGTGAATCAGTGTATTATAAAGCATCTACAGCAGATAATAGCAGCACCTGGACGTCTCATTCTACAGGGACCGATGACTGTAGGCCTTGTGCAGTCCATCATGTAATGGTTTTATTAACCTTTTCTTGTCACACTGTCCCGTATGACGCTTGCTGCTCTCTGTGTCTATTTAATATGCTGTATCTGTATTTATCATGTATGCACTAAAGGGTATACCTGTCATGTAAGGGCTTATCTGGGCTAATTTAAAGGTGGTGGGAAATTAAAAAAGGAGGAGTGAAGGGATGTAAAGAAATTAGTCTGGCCTACACTCAATGGAGAGTTAGTTCCAATAGAGGAGGCTTATGTGTCGTCGGGCATAACCTGTCACACAAATGAAGCTCAGACACCTTTAATCCATTCTCTAAAAAGAGTTGAGGAAGTAGTGTGCAGAATAAGAGAGAAAAAGAGAGGGAATATTTTTTGTATAATGCTTTGTAATACGGAACCAAATTAAATCATGATATAAAAGCACTGAAATGCATTTGCAACTGAGAGAGAATTTCTTAAAAGTTTATTATACACATTCTCTACACAGGCTAATATGTTGCAAGAAACACACATTTTGTAAAACAGATCTAAAATCTCATTGGATGAGCCACTGTGAGGCCATTGTAAAATGTTTGCTGACAGTAAGTTGGGATTGGAAAACGACCAAAAAATTATAAGTTTGATTCACACTTTGGTCATCCACACATATATTCCAGTGTGCCACATAACTTGCCACATATCCAACAGCATTTATCATGAATATCTAAATTCAGCTTTGCATCACATCTATCCAACATCTCATAACCGTGGTAAAATAACAGTCATGATGGAGCACAGCTGCCCACGGCTTATCACTTTAATATTTTAGCCATCTACTCCTCACTCATCAGTTTTCCTCTTAACTAGACAGCAAGGCATTTCATTACAATCACTCCTGCATCCTATATCCCAACACAGATGGACCAGCACACACACACACACACACACACAGACACACACACACACACACGATCTGAGAGTTCAGGGTGTCTGCTGTGCTTCCTCACTATGCTGAATAATACATACTGGAGAAGTAAAACAATGAGCTCAGCAGGGTGGCCACGTGTAAGAAGAAATGAGTCTGCAGATCAATAAAAGCCTCTGAACACATCACTATACTGCAGACTGAGGGGATAGATATTGCTTTAATTAACACAGGACAGGAAAGAAGGAGCCATTATTAAAGAATATCTCCTAATTAAGGCTGTCAATTAATTTACAATTCAAGGCAAACTAAGTAACAATAAGACATTTAAATGAAATTACAATTAAGCACATATCAGTATTTACTGAAAAAAAAATATATATATACCCCAGGACAATTTAAAGACATTACATCATTGTTAAAGACAAAAGGTTTGAATATACAGTATAATACAAAAAGTGGACTCTATTGTTTATATAATTTCTATATCATTGAACATTAGTCTATCACTAGCATACAATCCATAGTAATCTCGCAAATCGAGGTTGTCAATCTGACATCAAGTTGGATTTCACTGTACAGCTGTTTTGAATGCCTGCAAATCTTTAAAGTTTTACATATCAAACGTTTAATTGTTTTAATGGCAAGAAAATTCTGAATTTATATACAGCTCAAAAGTTATTAATTGTTCCATCGACAACAAATTTGGGAAATAATGTTTATTGCATTTTTTCTGTCTTAAATTGACAGCACTCGTTCTAGCATGTTAAAATTATCCTGTGTGATGTGAACAGAAACGCTCTTTAAACTGAACATAATCACACATCATTACCACACAATATACAAACATTGCTGATGCACTTACTAAAGATGGACTTGCATGTTTATTTCAGCCAGTACAGAGAAGTGCTGTTTTTTGCTTGCTTCATATTAATTTATTTCTCAATATTTTTGCTGGCCACACAATCCTTAGATGCAACAAGCTGCCAAACACTTTTCAATTAAGTCCACAAAAGACAAAACAAGAGCCGCCCATAAAGGACATTAACCAGGCCCATAAATGTTTGGCAGGCTGAAATGAGGCAAGCAAAAAAGTGCAGCTTGATTTATGTAGGTGGCACGAACACACTGTAAAAGACACACAATAGAATGCTTTCAGTTTCCTGCTCCTTTCTTCTTCTGTCTCAGACACTCATTATCTTTTTAACTTTTGCCCCCCAGGTGCCGAGGGTCTGCTTGACAAGAAACGATCACACAGATGGAAAGAGAGAGAG
>JAZGTK010020219.1:0-11069 GCA_036877625.1 Ambastaia sidthimunki
AAAGACTCTGGCGTGTTAAGCTTTTCTTTAACATGCTGCTCTTGTCCCCTGATGTTTCGTCATATGTGTGCAGTCCACACAGAGATCTGACAGCTCAGATTAGCAGCTCACTCTTATGTCCTCAGAGAGAATTCTGGGATACACAGCGGGAGACAACAGGTCACGCTCTCAGTCTGGCTGCAATGTTCTTGGAATGTTTAAAATGTCCAGTTTTTTAGATATTGTCTTAACGTTATTGCTTGGTTAAAGGAATTTACTCAAACATTTGTTGTGTAGCATTTATATGAAGTCTTTGATGTTCTCTGTTCTTTGCTGAAGCTCACAGAAGAAGCCCCGGCGGCGGGTGGAGAAGCTGCTGTCTCCGCTGGCAGACGAGCCGGTGGGCCGACGGCGCGGGAGCAGCGAGTGCAGCTCCATCAGTCAGGAGGGAAACCCCTCCACCCTGCCCAGCACCCGCACCATGACTGCCTCCACCTCATCACACAAACACCACAAAACAGAGAAAACCCACCCCAAAACCAGCTGTGTAAGTCTTTCACTGAGGGGGATGAATGGATGAATAAATGAAAGGATGGATGAAAATGAATGTGCGGGTGGGTTTGTGGGTGGATGCACAGACATACAGATAGATCAAGTTTACTTTGCTTTGAAACTTTTATTTCTCTTATAAAAAGAAAAATGTATCTTATTGTCTTATAAACCAAAGACCTTGTTTTAAACATCAGACAGCAGGGTAGGAATAGTTTTTTCTGTGGTTATTATGCTTGAGGCTCTCACCACATTTCCTGTGTTTTCACTGAACTAATTACCTACTTGGAAAGATTCCAAAACAGCCTTGAAGATGAGAAAACGCTTCCATGTGCCAATCGTCCAAACTCCATCCAGCTAAAGAAATTAAAACACACAGCTTAAATTATTCCAGCTGTTAAAAGCTCATTTTTGTTCCATCACACCCTTCCTGTTTCAGCAGGAGGACAATCACATCAAGGCATCCGGCGGTTTCCATGGTAACGGTCAGTTGGACTCGGACCTCTGGTCGAACCCTTCAGCTCTGTCTGTGGAGCACATGGAACCACAGAGGCCCAAACTCACATTTAATAACATGTATGTAACAGGAATGTTATGATAGTTGTAATTAATTTGCAGTAATTGTTGGCATAATTACTTCAAAAGATTTTGATTTGTATTGTAGTGTTAGATAAGTAAATGTTCAAAAATGTGCTTAAACTGTACAGTAGCTTCACTTATTTCAAGGTTTAATGTCATAGAAGAATAATTTTTGATTCTACAAAGAAACATTCAGTCAAAGATTTTTTTGTAATTTTTTTTATAAAGAACCTTTTTCCACTATAAGAACCTTTGGTGAAACAGAACAGTTAAAATGTCTTTATATAACCACACAAATGTACGCAGGTGTAAGCACAAATGTGAAGTGTACACAAGAACGGATTAATGACTTATTTCATCATTTCAGAGTTCACAATGCAGATGATTACATGCAAGAAGCCAAGAAGCTGAAGCACAAGGCAGACGCTTTGGTGAGTCTCAAACTGTGTCCATACAAAACATCATTTTATAGACACAAATACACAAATAAAATCAATGAGATATTGCTGTAATTCAGCTGCTAGTTGTAGCAAGTCTGTTTACACTAATTAACCATTAATTGATCATAATCCTGGAAATTAACTGCCAATACAAATAGCCATTTTCTTTTATATTCATTAAAATGTAATTGCTGAATGATGACAGTTTGTGGGTGGTGAGTTTAGTTGGGCTCTTGCTCTGGAGAAACATCTGAGAAGATCTTTGAGAGTCTCTGTGTGCTTTCTGTTTCATCTCATTTTGGTGGAACAACAGAGATATTTCAGAGCTCTCGTGTGAATTCTCTGTCCTGTGGGAAGTTCACACTCAGCGAGAGAAGATGAAAAATTCCTGCCGAACTGCTCTTAACTACACGTGTGAGCCATTAGCAGGCTGAGAGAAGCTCTCTCTGAAGACCTTCTATAATTGAAGACTTTCCAATCTAGCTGAGAACGAGTCCTCGTGTTTGCTCTTAGCGTCCATAAAGCTGCAGCGTTGTTAGAGATTTACAAAACAAACTCCCCTAATAACTGAATCCAGGCGATAATCTCAGGAGACACTGTCCATTATCAGAAGTGATGTTCTTTCTGTCATCAATCGCTATGACGATGTATAGACTCTGTCATGAATACAGAGTAAAGAGATTGATTGCCACGGTAACGAGACCGGTGACAGGCGTGTAATGAATCCTGAACGTCCACCCACCTCGTATTTAGGGTTCACTAAAAACAAATGGAGTGGTCAGTAAATCTATTTGACACTAGAGATGAGATGCTCTTATTGTGTGTGGGGTCTTGGGCTGTAGGCATAATGTTGTTTTGTATCATTGATTCCTTTGCATTTAAGAAATGAGATGGCAGAGGTAAAATCTGCCTTTATGAGACGGTCTCAATAACTCAGGATGAAAAGCATCAAAACACACAGAAAAACAGGCCCGTGTACTTCACTGCATGCAATAAACTGTCCTGATTCATAAACGAGTCATAAGGCTGGAATTATGTGTCATTTCTGTGGCTGCAAATCTTAACGCGTTCTCAGAAAAACCCTGCATTTATTTTTTTAGAGCTGGGAATTATTTCAGTCTAATGCCTTTATTTTCTGCTCAGATTATATTTGTTTCTGTATGAGCTGTTTACAGAAGCTTTGAGGATTTGTAAATGAACTTGGGTCAGTTTTATTAGCATAACTTGGTTTGCCTCTAACACCATTTTGTTGCCTTCATGCTTCACAGATGGACAAGTTCGGCAAAGCTGTGAATTATGCCAGTGGAGCGCTCTCGTTCATCGAATGCGGGAACGCCATGGAACGAGATCCGTCAGAGGCCAAATCACCCTACACTATGTACTCAGAAACAGTCGAGCTCATCAGGTGAGTAAAAAACCGTCTGATTCCTGAAAGATCATCAAACATTGTAGAATTACAAGACTAAAAATGGTCATCATCACAGCCGAACACTGAGCTGTTCTTAACTGAGTAGCTTTTGTTTTATTGACATCATAAAAATAAAAATAGATGGACCTTGAAGTTCATATTCAGAGATTAAACCTTTATTGCAGACTTGATTTAAATACGTGTCAAAGAGAATTGTGGGTAGTCACACACTATATGCTTGGGTCAAAACTACATTAACTTTTTGTACGGCGGGCTAGTGTAGCTAGTGTAGCTAGTGTTTTTCTGAAGTCATTCAGTGTTTTCACCAGCTGAAAGTGATAAAGTTCACTAGAAACTGTGATTGCTTGCAGCTGTTGCTATATTTTATTTAAACAAAAATGATGGGATTTCAGCAGGACACATTAGCAATGTGTTGATTGTTTTCAGTGTGTGTGTGTTTATGTATGAGTGTTTAACTTGATTAAAGCTACTTGAGTTGTTTAGTGGTTTTTTTCATGCACTTTTGTTACGTTTAAGGTACGCGATGAGATTAAAGAACTTCACCAGTCATTCTGCCACAACAGCAGAGAAGAATCTCGCTATTCTGTGGTGAGTTCATCTGATCATGTGACCCTCCTGATTTCATACCACAATAATCCTAAGATATCAAGTAGTGCTTTTATCATAAATGATTTCACAACAGGCCAGTGTTTCTCTGATTTGTTTTTAGGTTTACTCTCCCTAAAAGCCACATTTATCAGTGTAATTATGATTGGTCATTGTACAGGCCAATCAGATCTTGGAATAGTCTGTAATGAGGCCCAAACTTTGTAATCAAAAAGTTCTGCAGTAGTAATGCGGCCTTGTGTGTTTGAGAAAAAAACGATAGAAAATGTAGACTTCCTTTAAATTGCATTACCTCTGAAAGAACGCTGGCTTTACAGTCATGAATTACTTGAAGAGCTCAACTAATGTAGTTATTTTCGAGAAATGACGTTTTAGTGTCAGTGGTGGT
Organism: Ambastaia sidthimunki; assembly: GCA_036877625.1. Classification (NCBI taxonomy): domain Eukaryota; kingdom Metazoa; phylum Chordata; class Actinopteri; order Cypriniformes; family Botiidae; genus Ambastaia; species Ambastaia sidthimunki. The sequence goes on from JAZGTK010020219.1 coordinate 3,971, forward strand.
ATTATAAAACTGTACCTCCTTTTCCCTCAAACCATTAGGCGCTAAATCCAGCGTTTTGCCCTCGCAGCCGGTAAATCTCCTTTCTGCCATCACTCATCGACAAGCGCCAGTTTCTGGAAAGAAGCTTTATAACATCTAAAGCCCTTAATCAGCTTAGAGTGGATCATTATTCCTGTATTTCATTAAGCAATTAGAGGATAATGAAAGATTTTCCACAGCAGAAACGTTTTCTCGCCCAGATGAAAGCGGCACAAGCTCTGTCTGTCTGTCACGCCGCACGGCTTGTTTATTCTGAACGGCAGGGTTATTTTGTGGTTATGGGGAGATGACGGCCCTCAGCAGAGATTGAAATACAGCTGCCAGTTTCTCTGGATGGTCAATGAAACTTTTTTAACACTCACCTAAAGAGATTTTATGATGGTGTGTCTAATTGTTTTGTATTTTTTTAGCAATCGTTGTTTGTCACTTCTGTACTTGCGAATGTTCAAACTGAAGAAGGATCATGCAATGAAGTATTCACGCTCATTAATGGAGTATTTTAAGGTAAGACCCCCCAACCAAACACCCAACCCCCCCTCGTCAGTTCTTTATGTTGAGCATTAAAATGAGAAATTAAACCAGTAATCTCAGCAAAGCTGAAACCAAAGTGATGTATTTGTTTGAGTAGCGCATTCCAATTCATTTTGCATGCCATTATTAAAAGCTATTTTTGTATTAATGTCATACTAATGCCATTAATTATATGTGTTCATTGTGTTTGCTTTTGCCAAATATTGTTTTTTTTATCTTCTGTGCACTTTTTTGTTCCCCAGAATTCTGCAAAAACCTCACAAACACCGTCACCGTGGGGAGCCAATGGAAAGTACGTGCATTTCTCTCCTGGTCCTTTTGTGTTTCTGCTTTCTTATAACAAGACTCAATTGTGCTTCAGAACAGCCTTCTCACTCCCCAGCCACAGAGTCTGAGAGAACTTTAGTCATCAATAAAAGAACTTACAGATATAAACTCAAAAAGGCAGCATGTCTTCCACATCATCTCCACGGCAACCAAACGTGTTTGATTTAGTGTGTTTGCTGAGGTGTGCACTGCAGGTGTGATATTACAGTAGCTCGCTCTGTGTATAATAGTTTCATACAGTCGAGCAGTTGCGTGTTAATCTGCATTATTCACGAGCTGATTTGAATGTGTTTCAGGAGCACAGGAACACCGTCCCCCATGTCTCTGAGTCCGTCTCCCGTCAGCAGTGGAGCTCTGGCTTCTGGAAGTGTGGCCATTCCCCAACGCATCCATCACATAGCAGCCAGTCACGTCAACATCACCAACAACATCCTGCGCAGCTATGAACACTGGGAAACCGCTGACAAACTGGCCCAGAACAGCCAAGGTAACGTTATTAGAACTGGTCATTTCACACTGTAACATTGAAGGAGTTCTTGTAACCCTGTGTGAAGATTTGATGGACAGTTTGATGACTGTTTTTATTTAAATACAACTAATCAAACTGATCATTTTGAGACATCCAGAAGCCTTAAAATGAAGTAATTCAGGACAAGTAATATATTAAATATTTACAATTTACTTGAAATGGTTTTGCTGGCACTAGATTTTTTGTAAGAAGCAAAAATGGTGTTTTACGTAATTTATTATTTGAGAGTTCATTCTTTGTTTAAAAACAGATTTCAGTTTAATAGTGTGAAAAAGTGTAATTGTTAATATTATCAAGATGAATTTGATCTGTTTGGTGATGACCTCAGCACAGAGGCAAGATTAGTTATTTGTCTATTTCTGGTTTGTTATATGTTGTGAAACAATCGTTTTTAATGAGCTGTGAAGTTAAGAACTGCTTCTTCAAATTCGCCAGATCTCTGTCTTGCAGTTTAATCTCATTTGTCTCAGCCGTCACACAGGACTGTGTTACATAAGAAACTCTTAAACACTGGCTGTGTTATCAGTGACTGCATTTGATACAGACCACCAGAGAAATGAAAAGCCAGTGTGCTGATTGCATCTGATGTGGTTTGTCATTTCCTGTCTGTCCCCTGGAGGAGACGAATTAAAACGCTCAGAGGCCCCTCGTGTTGTGAGTCTGTGAGGTCTCCTGCCGCCTCAGAAACCAGCCCTTATAAACTTCAATGTCTTTGCTGGAGATGAATACAGTTAAAGGCTGTTGGTTACAAGATTTGGTTGAAATGATAGAATTAGCCCATTATGACAGTATCAGTTCTGATGTTGTGTCCCGTGTGCATGCGTGACTGTAGTCATTTGTTCTTATTGTTGTGTTAAAGCTGCAGTCTGTAACTTCTAGCGCCATCTCTGTTTAAAACATAAAACCGCAGGTTTATTTACATACTTTTCTTTACATATGTTGAGGTCAAATTAAGCCAGACTGACTCAAATCAGTATTATAACCGTCTCTCTCTCTCGTGTGGGTTTGACAGAGTTCTTTGAGGAGCTGGACTCAGTGATGGAACCTCTGACTCAGCACAGCAGCATGACAGAACTGGTGCGGTACGTACGGCAGGGTTTGCACTGGCTGCAGCCGGAGGCTGGTTTGTTATAGTGCCGTCGCTTCAGCTGTGTCTCGTTCTCTCTCTCACTCTCTCTCTCTGCTCCACCATCTTCACCTTCTCTCACCCTCTGGAGCTCTGAGGAAAGTCAGCAGTTAACTGAGCAAGAACTGTGACTTCAGGCTCCAGGCAAATTTAATTTGCTTCTTTAAGCCGGTTAGGCCAGAAATATACGTATACAAGTGTGCAAACGCATACAGCAGAGTGCAAGAAACAAATGCATCATGTGATCAAATCACAAACTTTTTAATCAAGTGTTAATTTCATTAATGCATAAACTCTGAATTTAATGTTAAATTTGAGAGTTTGTTTGTAACCACATTCATGAGTGTACGGTTGTGTGTGTGTGTGTGTGTGTGTGTGTGTGTGTGTGTGTGTGTGTGTGTGTGTGTGTGTGTGTGTGTGTGTGTGTGTGTGTGTGTGTGTGTGTGTGTGTGTGTGTGTGTGTGTGTGTGTGTGTGTGTGTGTGTGGCTTCACATATCTGTCAATCATGTGTGTTCAGAATGTGAGTGACAGAGGGGATGTACAGTATGTTCACAAGATTATTCAAAAGTGCCTGTGAAATGTATTCTATATTTAGAGTCTATATTTAAGAATGAACGATTCTGAATATTTTTCATACCATATTGGTATATCCGATGTTTTCATAACATTATTTATTTATTTTCTTTGTGCAATGGTGGTATCTGTTTTGGCTTTAACTTTGTAAAAAGTACATTTTAGAATTTCATTTTCTGCTCTGATGATGATAGAAAGATCTCAAATTTAACAGCCTCTCAGTACATTTGAAATCTTGCTGTACAGCTGAATGTTTTGTCCTCATGAGCTCCTGCTTGTTTTATGGCGTGTGACATATCGTGAGAAGTGCTTATCGTTCAATAAACTTCACGGACTGTAGCACAGCGAAGGTTTGTCTTGCGATTAAAAACACAACACGTATTCTCTAAAATACTTCTTCTGACTTTGGTTTGTTTGCTATTCCAGTTTATCAGGATTTAAAACACAGCTGTGTTATTTGTAAAGAATGATTTTATTTTCATTTGCTGTCGTTCTGTTCAGACGTCTGCGTTGAAGCTTGTGTTTGTTTTGCGAATAATGACAGTTGGCAGTTAACCCTCCTCACTTAGCAATGTAGCATAATGTCTCTGATTCTGTGTTTGGGCTTTATTACAGTTAAAATGTCTATCAGGAGGAATTATGGCTTCGCTGGAGACGTTCTGTTTGCTCTGCTAATTAAACATGTAAATAACTCATCCTTACCACAAAATCATCTTCGTCAATTAAAGATCTTCCAGTTTGAAGGCTGATTAGTTGGTCTGTACTGGGTACATTAAAAAGACGCTGGCACCGGGTTTTAGGAACATAATATTTTAAAGCTTTCTCTGGTTATAGAATTAAAACTTATGAATATTTTACAAAACAGAATAGTTAGTTTATCAAGAGTACATAGGGGCTGTAATGTCCTTATATCAGCCTATTTGCACACGTTACAAAGTCAGTTTCTAACTTCATCAGTATCATTTCAAATGTCTTGTGACTGATGTAAACTGTAAAGAATGGAAGAGCAGTTATTTACAGTCCAGTTTGTGTTTTTCTGTACAGTATAGACTTGTGTGCTATGATTTGTTTTTTTCAGGTGGTCAGTCATATCATGGCATTCAACCCCAAACCATCCACAGCTTTGAATTAATGAAGATATGCAACATTGTCACTTCCAAATCATATATACAAGCCAGTTTCAGTTTGTCATTATATATGCATCTAAAGAGTCGTATATTTCTGAATTCTATGAGTGCACAGATTAACACAATGAATTTCTTAAAGAAGAAATTTAAGGTACAAGGCAATACTTACTGTATAACTAAAGTGGATTGTTAGAAGCCATTTAAGTACCCAAATGCATTTGAGTACAATGGAGGCATGACGTTAAGATACGTTTGCCGGCAGTTTGAAGGGTCACTGCTGGCAAAACCTAAAACTGAAATTGGAGCAACGTCCCAAAGAGCAATTCATCTCGATTGAGCCTCACTCGTATTTAAAGTTTCAAGGTTTTGTTTCAATGAAATATGCAAACAGGTCTAAAAAAATGGGGAAATGGTAAAAAAAGCTTTTTACAAGTTTTAATGCTGCATGAATCGCGTTTAATACTCAAAGACATCGGTTTGCTATATGCTGTAAACATATTTAAACCTGTCAAAAAGCAGTTCTGTGAAACTTGATAGAAATGCCTCAATGCTGCCTGTTGCCTAAAAGACATCAAGAAAAGACAGATTTGTACATCAGGTGAACAGCCTTTATCTTATGAAGTGTTTGGCTGTAAAGTTTGAACAAAGTTGTACACATTAGATTTCAAAGTTCTGGCATGTTGTAGAAGTTTTTTGTTTTATTATTTTGTACAGAGCAGAATACCTGCAATGCTTTAAATTTCAACATTGTATATTTGTATAAAATTATTTTGAAATGTGATATCAAAAAACCTTCCTGCCTGGTCAGCTTTGTATTTTAAATGTGTTGCACAAGTCCAGCAAATTTTTTTATTCTTTTTTGGCTATTGTATGTTTGTTTTATAATAAAAATGTCAAACATAATAAAATTAAGATGTAGTTATGTTGTTTTTAAACGTTTAATGTCTGTACAAAATGTTAACTAAAAATGGTATAAAAAAGTTAAGCAATTACAATAAGAAACTGATTGCACACAATTATAAACGAGCACTTGATTTAAGATTTTGATGCTGCTGTGAGCAAAACTGTTTCACTGACATCACAGTTAAAGGGGGGGGGAAGCAGATTAACACACTACTGACAGCATGTCTGTCAATACAAACAGCTCACTGAACATCAACCACAACTGTGGGCTGGATTTTATTACACACAGCGCTTGACCCGCGTTCTCTCCTGGAACTCACAGACACGTCACAATATGTGTAGACATGTGTTGTGCTTCCACGGGGTCATAATAACTTATTCCCTCCCTCTGTTGGCAGATTGGAGGGAAGCTGATGATGTATGAGCCATCGCTGGTTATTTATTTGCCAAACTTTCCCAGATGTGGGACTATCATTTACCTACTGACAAATCAAACCTTTTCAACAACCTCTGCTGTGACCCCAGAGCGCACACACACACACACACAAATACAGCTGGTGTGACCCGAGCAATGGCTGAACATGAACACACACACCTGTAAAATACAACCAGGATACAACAGTGATCAAAGGCAAAAATGATGAATCTTTAATCAGATATATACAGTGGTGCTCAACTTTCAGCTGAATGTGACCATTTTTTAATCTGACAAAAATTGCATTATAATCATTACAAATAATAACACTTGACAATAATGTTCTGTTTGTCAACAATACTTGAACAGCATTTATTAAATCAATGTTTATCTACTAAAACGTTTTTAAATTCAAAAGTTGTATCTGTTAACATCAGTTAATGCACAATGAACTAACATGGTTAAACAATGAACAACTGTATTTGTATTAACTAACTAAAGATCAAGAAATGCTGTAAAAATATATTGTTTGTGTTAACTAGTACATTAACTAGCGATAATTAATGGAATTTTTTTAAAGCACTAAAGCTATGTTACCAGCATAATATAAGTGAGCTAAAAAAATGAGCCTAACTTAAAAAAAAAAAAAATACTTTCAGTAAAAAAGTAATAAAAATCACAGCTTGTAATGTGGTCTTAGATTTTCAACTCTACTGCATATACACAAACCTCTACACACACGCACAAACACACACACACAAACACACACACACACTGCATGTGTTAGGTGTCTAATTAAGAAACTACATCAGAAAATACATCCACACATACACTAACACACTGACTAACAAACAGTTTAATTTCACGCACTGCATTCAGACTCACATCATTTACTGTGAGATGATGATTCCACAGGTTCACAGAATCTCAGTGGTTAGACTGCTGCTGTGTCTCAGTCAGATATCTACAGAACATTAAGGTTCTCCTGGTGGGGTCTCCAGTGACCTTCAGTGCCAGCAGCAGCTCAGCTTTGTGCTGATGGGACAGTCAGAGGAACAAACTCAGACCCTGAGGGAGAAGACACCAAAACAACAGCACAGCACACTCTGGGCTTGCGTGGTGGATTCTGTTTGCTTCAGTCTCTTTTGAATTTGCTCAGAGTGGTCTGTCTTCACTTCTGGGGTTCTTGTTTTTCAGATTTCAGGAACAAGCAGTGAACAACATCCAGTCTGTGGAAAAACAATTAATACAATTCAACAGCATGAAGGTTAAATAATAACAAACAGCTTACAAATTCATAAAAGACAGAAAGAGGAAAAAGACAAAAGACACTAAACATTGTTGCTTTACCAAAGTATGAGATTTGTTTAGATGTTTTGTGTCCACCTGACAAAAACTGTAAGTGAAGGACAACTGAGGCAGAGAAGGTTTATTTCTACTGAATACAAAACTAATACATTCCTTTCTTAATAATAACATGAATGTTGTTCTACAGATTTCTCTGGTACTTGAGTGACAGTCAAGCAGA
>JAZGTK010020220.1:0-11068 GCA_036877625.1 Ambastaia sidthimunki
AAAAGTGCTTGAGGATTCCTGTCACACCAGACAGTGTCTGACACAGATTAATGGAGCTCTGTGATTGGCCAGACATGCAGTACTCTGTGATGTGATTGGACAAAGCAGTTGCTGCCAGAGACAGACATTATTAAAGATGCATGAAACATGATAGAAATCAATACCTGGATGTAACTGTTAGACTCAGAACCCTCTCAAACTGCTTGTGAACATCAAAGGACAGATTATAATAATGTCTGTCTGTCTGTTCCAGGTACTTTTTGTTAGAACTTTAATCTGACAAACTGTCTCACTCTATCCATTTTTAATTTGAAAGAAATTAAAGAATTAGAAAAAAAGGGAGAAGGTAATTACTGAAAATTACTGGTATTATTTATATAGAAACACAAAAAGGTTCCATTTGTTAACATCATTATAAAGGTAAAATCATATAGCTAATATATACTAACAATTAGCTAAATATTTTTACAATGTTTATTCATCTTCGTTAATGTTACTTAATGTCAGTTCATTGTGCAGTAACTAACGTATAAGTATGTATAAGAACATGCTGTAGAAGTACTGTTCATTATTAGTTCATTTCAACTAATGCAGTTAATGTTAACAAATGCAACCGCATGAAATGCGGCATTTCAATAAAATGGCATTTCTGAGGTCGCTACGGTTACAGCCATGAATAGTGTCACACTTTCTCTTTGGTTTAATCTCACAATCAGCTGTAATTTTGCTCCAGGAGGCTGATTACATCTAAATTCAGCATCTTAACATTTGATTGCATGAGAAAGAAAGTGCAGAGATACATTCTGTTGAAAGCGCTCTTTTATCGGTCTGTCATCTATGGCTGATATGTGGTGATTGCAGCAGTGCATTGTGGGGGATAATCCCTCAGTCACCTTGGGATGGAAGGAGGAACTTTAGAAGTAAATGCATGCAGACACACAACAATGTGTAAACGCAAGTGGAGTGACACTGTACAATTCAAATAACTTCAGGCTGCTGTCAATTACAACAGCTCACAGCTGGTTAGTATTACATGCGAACAGGAAGGATGCACACTAGAGTAAACACTTCTTTAGTGAAAGACTGTGATTGCAATAAAACACATATCTGAAAACCCACATTGCTGCTTAGATGACTGAAGTGCATAGAATCAAACTAGCAATTAATGCTTTTTGCAACTAAATTAAGTCATGCTTTGCCTTGATGAGATAAGATATAATCAGTTAAGGCACTAACCTAAGAATCACTCTAAGAATGTTAAAAACACAGTATCCTGTCCTTCACTGTGCTCCGAGAAGCACAGAAGTTAATTTTCCAGACTGTAAGATCTATTTACAGAATATCACAGCTATTGGTGGTTTAATGATCGCACACATCATATTGATGTTAATTTGATTAATCATACTTGGTGATTTATATTTATCTTTAGCCTTTATATGACTTTAGAACTGACACACAAAGTAATTATAGTCACGTTGAATTAAGATGAGTCTGTTCTCCAGAAAAACTGAGCTCAGAACCCTTTAAAATTATGTTTGGAAAGATACGACACATCTAAAGCAAACGGACAAACTAAACCACAGAACGATCTAGAACTGAGACATGTATACAGCAGTCAGAAAACCTGCTCATCAAAAGCATGAAACAGCAGTATAGTTACCGTAGGTGCAGTTACAACACAGTCGGAGAACCAGCAGAACCTCCATGACAAAGTTCCCCCTGTTTTCTCAGATCTCAAACTGCTCTCTCACTACTTCTCATTCTGCACCCGTTTTTATCCCTCCTTCAGCTCACACACATACACACACCGCCAAGACAGAGAGAGAGAGAGAGAGAGAGAGACTCACACACTTCTAATCTCACACACAACACTCACTCACTCTTCCCCTCACACACTTGAGATGTGGACACTACATACAGAAGAGGCAGAAGCTGAACTCATTCTTAAAGAGACACTGCACTCATTCATCTCAATAATCCAGCCTCTGTTCAATGCATTACATCACATTTAACACACACCTGACCGGAAATCAGCACTCGACACACACACACACACACACATTTATGTAATCTAAATGGGAACTAAATTTCATAGACTTTTTTTTTTTTACACACAGCTAGTTACATACAATATAAGCAGTTTTTGCCCAGATTTGTCAGGTTTTGCTGACTTTTGGGTACACACACACAAACACACACACATTAGAGGTCAGTAGATATGATCTTACCCTCCATGGTGGCATTTGTGGTGCAGTCCTTAGATTCTTTAGGTCCTTTAACTTTCAGATTCTGTCAGGAGAGAAGATTGCTCACTATAAATACACACAAAATCTACACTTCACACTTCAGCAGCCACACAAACACAGAGACATCACATCTGCCGCAGACAGCGCAGTCTGACAAACACTTCCAGTATAATGAAGAGAGATGGGACATCTCTGTGCAAAACTAATGATGTGTGTGGTTGTCAGGGTGTTGCTATGCAGTTACTGGGGTGTTATGAGTGGCTGCTTCTTGGTACGTGTCCAAAATATTTCATTATAATCTGCAGCCCAGATATGGCAGTTCCCTCATTCAAAGCAAGTCTATAAGATGTTTTCCTCAACTAACTGCTCAATTTGAGGTACCGTCCATTTGTGTAGTACAAACATTGTGGGATGATTTATGTCCCAAGGTTTAATTCTCAGGGTGGTAGAGGCCTTCCGAGCGCCCATGAAAATGCACAAGATATTCCCAATTTTCACAGGTTTTCGGTTTATTTTCACTTTGCTAAAAATGTTGCTAAAAAAGGGCCATTTATTGCATATAATTGGGTTATGGCGGATGAGCACCCACCTATGCTAAGCAGTGAGGGTTTGTTCAAATCCCTGTACTATAGTTAAAGTGATTAGCAACTACATTAGCAAACACCAGTGCATTAGCAAACATCAGTTTCTGCATGGATGAAATTGCTCCCTTAATATAATGCTTCAAGCTGTCATAACTAACTATTATACAGATCAATGATATTTAATACTGATTAAAGAATGGACCATGGCAAACATCTTAGCCAATCATTTAGCACTGTAAACTGTAGCTCCACCTCTTCAAGTATGTGCTGAAGACAGCAGGTGATGAAGCTCTGTAATGCTGCTGGCTCACCTCAGAGATCTTCTGAAACTGACTGTTTGCCTGGCTGCATTTCTCTGCCGTCTCCACTGCAACTTTGTAGTTGTCCACAAAGGCTTTGTACACACCAAGCTGGCTGGCCTGAGAAAAAAGGAAAGAGAAGAAGAAACAGGGGTTAGTTGCAAAACAAAATGACCGAGATAGATGTGGAGACAGAGGTGAGGTTACTGGAGACCAGTAGAAGGACTTATAAAGATAGATAAAACAGATTAATGCTGTAACATTTATTCTCTACACCAGGGGTGGGACACTCATTTTGGCCACATTGGCTAGAATATCATGTTTGATGGGCTGAAAACAATTATAACAGTTACAACTGAACTTTACATTTTCCAAAATGGAATTCCGAGGTAAATAACTGGAATCAGGCTAAAACTAAACAAATAGCAGATTTATCACATCATGCTGAAATTTCAAATTCTGAAAATACAAAAGTACTTCATTCACAGTTTTAATGAAATTTTCATTTCAAGGAGAAAAGTAAGACAGCAGGAATGTGAAAACAATAAGAATCAGAGTTTATCAGACATGATATAATCGATCACTAGCTTTAACATCAGCATCAATAAACAGCCTGTTTTTTCTTTTTAATCCTGCAACTCTTGTCAGTATAATGGCTTTATTTCTTCACATGATTTGTATTGTAATGCTGTCAAATATTAAATTCCTTGAGAATCTGGCCAACGGAGCCCATGTCTTCAGATTTATGGCTCTAATCTTGGTCTGACTGGCGCATGGAGAACTGTTATGATGTCTTTAAGGTGCAGTAGAAATGTATTGAGGTCAGTATTTTAAAAGCACTGAATATGGTGCCTTTACACGTGGTATTAAAACGGAAGTTAATACTCAGTAAACTCACACAATTGGTTGAGCCAGTGCTGCTATGTTGTGCTGGTCAGAAGGATTAAACAAACAGCAAAGTTTTTACGCTTAGCAAAAGCGCTGATAGCATATCTGTTTTATAACAGCTTTTAACATGTGACCACTTCATCCAATCTATTTTAGAAGCTCTAAGATTTAATGGCCATGTAAATAACTTCACGTGGGATGTTACTGCATGTTGTTGTTGATTTCATAAAGCTGCGTGTATGTATACGCACATTTATGAAATGATTGTTTTCTTACTGTATTTAGTCGACACAGTTTAACACGTGTTTACAGCAGTTATTTGTGATGATTACCTCCATCACTGACCTTTAAAAGTGATTAAGTAATTGGATCGTAAAACATTGTTAATATCTGACATAAGTGAGGTCTATGAACTGAGCAGTTTTCTATTTGTTTGCTTCTGCTGGTTTGGATGCGTTTGTCTTCTGCTATGGTCACTGCTTTGAAAGTTCAAGAACTTCATCCTTCAAGCTTTCAGACTCCTATCGACACTATTCCCTCTCTCATCAGTTTATCTGTGATTTCCCGGCTTCTGTGATGTTAAGGATTGCTGTGAGAACAGCATGATCAGAGCCTGTTCTCATTCTCTATCCCAGCATGCACCTCTCTCCCGTTGCCCGGTTGAGGTTTGAAACACGTAGCATGACACGAACGTGCTGCTGTCACCTAGCAACTCCGCATCAAGCCCTCTGACTTCTCACCAAGTGTATCTACAAATCAAGCGCTGACACACGCATGCACGTCACAAAGACATTTGTGGGAAGAGAAGGGCTAAGACGAAGAGTGGGTGAGCAAGAGAGACTAACAGAGAGAAACTCATGCTAAACGTTTCCTTCTGTTCAAAAACTGAACAGCTTTCACACTCGGCATTCACTTTAAGTGTTTTATGCTTCTTTGACTGTGTTTATGTCGTTCAGTTTCCAAAGCAGTGGGGGCCTGTAATTATCCCATCTGCCAAATGAACGACTGTCACAGAGTCTCATTAAACACGTGTGTGTGGAAATAAATTATTTTCAGAGAAGTGTTGTTGCGTGACCTACTGCCATCTGGTGTTTAATGCATCAGCTAAATGAACTGTAACCTGTACTGATGAGCAATGCATGCTGGGAAAAGACCATCAAAACTGTGAAGTGAAAAAAATGACAAGATGACAGAGTTTTATATATATATGTATACAGTATATATTGATTTGAAAGGATATTGGAACTTAAATGTAAAAAGGCACCATCACTAAGCCACTTTTGAAACAAAACACAAACAGAAACGGTTAGAGCAGGCAATGCAATAGAGACATTGGAAGGATCTGATAAGCCGTCCACCTCTATGACAAGTGTTTTAGTCTCGTTTGACACCTCACACAGGTCTGAAGAACAGAGGATATTGCACCTCAATCTCTGAGCTGATACATCCATCAAGACAACACACACACACGTAAGGACATAAACTACAACATTAACATTTTTATTAACTAATTTATTTTTGGTTCCATCTAAAAGTCTATTGTGCTGCATACCTAGGCATTATTTTCCGCGATTTCACTGGTGCCTTTTAATCACGGTTTTATTTGAACAAATGCTCACTCACTCACACACACTCACACACACACACTCACTGGAGCCTGAATTCAGAGTCATTCATTTTCCTCTGGCAGTAATCATCTGAACAGACATATTGAGGCATTGACTGTCTTCTCTCCTGCGGTCTCAACACATGCTCTTCAGCTGGAGAGATCATTGTCTCTATGATCTTAAACCTGAGCAATCATACATACTGTACTTTCATTTCCAATAAAGACAAAATAAATTCTACATTCTCAAGTACATTCTCTGGTTTAATAAGTAGAGAGCAAAATCCAAATATAAATGTAACACTTTTCAAGCAGTATGTGCAAGAAAAAAATGTTTTCTATAAACAAATATACTGTTAAGCAACACTAAGCAAATTGTAACAAACAGACTTAAGTGGTTTTATTGCAAGACCATGACAAAAGACGCTGATGTCCAATAAATATTGTTTCTTGTTAATTTTTTAAAACGTTTAGAATTTCTTAACTGTTTATCATGATGTTTTGACATGAAAACATTTACTTAACATCAGTTTAGTGTTGCAGTCACCAGTCCACACTCACCAGTTTTTGGAAGAGGTGTCCGACAGTGACCTTCTCATCCCACTGCTGAATGTTTGGAGAAAGAGCATCATAAAACTCCTTATGAATCTCAAAGATGTTTTGGATCATAAAGAAAATAGTGTCGATCTGCTCCAGGGTCAGCACAGGCTTTGAGGTGGTGGCCGTGGCCCTCAGGGGCTTCATGGGCTGAGAAAGAAGAAAGAATCGTTGTAATGCAACATGTTTCAATCAAACATGTCATGGAAACACGACAGTCACGTCTTACTCTTTTGCAATGAATCATGGGAAAAGCTGAAAAGAGGAAATATACTGTCTTCAGAATGGCTGATCTTTCTCAACATATTTGTGCTTGTGTTTGACTTCCTTTCTTTACATTTCTTCTCTGCTGATAATACTGTGTGAAAGTGCAAGCCGGTTATTTTATATAATAACAAAGAACAAAAGCGACTGTCGGCTTTTACCACAGCTCTGGTATATCACAATTTATCACCCTCATGTTGTTACAAACGCATCTGACTTTCAGGAATGGACTCAGACTGCAACTAACATTCTGCCAAAAAAACCTTGTTTGTGTTCAGTGACAGACAGAAATTCACATGAGTTTGAAACATTAAAGTGAGCAAATGATGATGAGATCTTCAAAAATAAACCTGCTCATTCCATGCAGCACTGTAAATAATATCATCAAATGAGAAAAAGTGCAGATGGTACAATAAAAAGAGACTGTGGAGAGGCTGACTCTATTACATAATTTCATACTGCTGAGCACTTTTGCAACAAGTCTTGTTGCCATGGTAACAGTGACGTCCTCTGATTGGTGGATTTTTATGTAGAAAAATGGGTAATGTAGTTCTTCACAGAGAAGTCAGCAATTAAACACATCTTTCAAAACACAAACTTGAAATCACACTGACTTGTGGATTCCTTATAAGCAAAAATACTAAACAACTTCTAAGCTCATGGTAAGTCAGTTTTATAAGATGGGCACATAATGGCCAAAAGTCTGTTTGTCTTTGCAGAAAATGAATGGGAAGGCCAGTGGCCCTCATATGAACTGAAATGTAAATGCTGGTATATATTTGTGGCAGTAGTACTGACCAGCAGCAGAGCTTCCAGCTGGTTAATATAGATTTCTTCACTGGCCAGGAAACCTGAGAGCACCAGCTTCTTCATCTCCAGACCTTTCTCAATGTCCCCCTGAAACAGAGATTAACATACAGCTGTGAGTCTTCTAGAGTGAGAAACAGGACAGAATGTAACAACTTTACCCAATTAACACATACATATACTGTATATATGATACACATGTTGGCACTGATACATATGTTTGGCTTTTATATTTGTATTGTGTGGCAACCATTTTAAAAAAGCAATAAGTAAATTGAGGCAAGTGCTGTATTGTGAATTGGTCCAGACACACTCAGTATCCAGGCACAGAGTTCAGACTTTGTGTGTTCAAACGCAGGCACAGATAGGCTTACGATCACTATAACAAAAATGAGGAAAATGCAAGAGCCTTCAACCTTAAAATTTCAAGTGTAAGTTTTCCAGTGTTGTTAATCTCCAAGCATTTAAACCAAATGCCTCCTACACATTTTCCATCTGAAAACACTTTTCCAGCTTCTGCTTTATTGCATGACTTCATAAAAGAGATTTTAAAACAATTACAGTGTGCTAAAAAACTTCAACGAAACCAGTAAAACTATATGGACAAATCAAAACATGACTGGCTCTGCCTTCCACACAGAAATCCCACGACGTTTCTCTGAAGGTTGATTACATAAAGGAATAAACAGGAGTTCTATCTCAAGAGACAGGAAGTACCACCCTTATGACTAACTACATAAAACCCAGCAGTCAAATATTTCCACCAATGCCCTTATAATTGACTCACAAACAGCCCTTTGTCCAGATCACTGCTGCTTACTGAAGGTTGTGCAATAGAGCCACTCTGTCATACTTTGGCTGAAAATCAAATTAATAAGGTCTTAATTTAGACTAAAGTGGCATTTGTTGCCTGTCTTTGGCTGGTTTGACAGAATTATAGCAGCTTCGTAATAGCAGCTGACCACCTTGTGGCATCTCCAAAACAACCGGTGCTGGAGGTCTCCTCAGAACTGACTTCACTTCTCTGCCATTTTGAACAAACTAGTGTAGTTCAACACATTATCTAAGTGTATAGATATTTAATTCTAAGTCTTTTTTTTTTAATTGTTTCAATATATTGTGTATCTACTGCAATAACATTCATATATTTCAAAATAGGCTCTAATGTGTCCAAAAACTTTAACTACATAAATAGCGATGGCATTTAAAATGACGGTTGGATCTGACAGAGATAGTGAGGGCCAATGACCTCACAGGAAACACGGTTAACATCACTGGTTAGGGTCACAGATGTTTTGTTTTTTATACCTTTTTACAATCACCTATTGGGCAAATGTGATGAAAATAAAAGTCTGTTACTTCCTGACATCTGAACGTAGGGATCTAAAATGTATCCAAATGGTCTTTGCCACTAATATCGCTCAGACTAATGATTGGGATCTACTAACCCCACAGACATGAGAAATATCTCAAACTATGCAGGTTACTCAGAAGAGGCAACAGGATAATTACCAGAATTTTCAAGGTGGGTTTAATTTGGGCCAGTCAGAAATCACCTAGCATTGTCCCACAACACTAACAATGACCTAGAACACACTAGAAGTAGCATAACAACACCCTAACAACCACCCACAACAACATAGAACTGTGGTGTTTGGTTTTGCACAGCTAAGCTCCACTCACACACTTTCTAAAGAAAATGTAAAAAGTTTCATGTTATTAAGTATTAAAGTGTCAATTTTGTCATTTCCCAAATTACATTTCTGTCATCGTTTATTCACCCTGATGACTTTCCAAATGTGATTTTCTTCAGTGCAACACAAAATTAGCTGTTTATGCTGCTCTTAGAAAGTGACACTCTACGTGCATGACCCCTTTAAGTTAATATTCACAAATATAATAAGTGAATGTGCACATTCACATATTCAAACCAGCCATATAAAGAGGTGCGGTTGTAAGTCACAGCATTTGTGATCCAAAAGACAGAAAGTCACACAGGTGTAAAACAACATGAAGGTTTGTAATCGATAACAGAGTATGTTTAGTTTTGGGTGAGCTGGTCCTTTAAGATAACAGAGCAGTGTGTTCATGGCCTGTGGGCTCTGAACATGAGGGTCCAGCTATACACAGCATACACGGTTCATGCTAATGACAGCTATAAAGTGAAGTTATTGAGCTGTAGTCTGAGTCAGCACAGGCCACGTTGCTTACCAGCACTCTTACAGTCTCAAACATCACAAATCAAACATATAGAATCTATCAGGATCACAGCAACATGAAGAAATGTCTCTTTCAGCAGAACCTGCTGATGTCTGTGCCTTCATCTGTGGGCAGTGAAATATCGTGTAATCTGCATGTTCTTTATCTGTGTATACAGTCTTTAAACAGGATAAAGATCATTACAACCAGGGATTTAACCTTTGATTTAAAAAATAACAGACCGTTTGTCAATCCATTCCAGGTTTTATGTATCACATTCCGGCTACATTAAACTTTTGACCAATTGGTCAAAAATATAGCTTGCAGCTATATTTTTTGTTTGTTTTTATCTTGCAATTATATGTATATAGTACTATCACAAAAGGATTTCAACATACAGTAAGTAGCGGGTTTTGAACTCGGGACAGCTCATGTGAAAATAAAGAACTCATTCAACCAGACCAACACATTATACAGGCTTTATGTGTTTGGTTTATTTTATTATTTTTGTTTTTATCTTGCAATTATATACATATAAGACTATTACAAAATGATTTCAACAAACAGTAAGCATGTTGAAAGGTCTTTAGGGTTCCAACCCCCACCTTCAATATCCCAAATAAACCCTAATTAAGAGACAGAAGTTCACAGAATTGCTACATTAGATGGCAGAAAGCACAACACACACCTCTGCTGGGAAACTCGGCAAGCACCAAATGCCACGTTGTGAAAAAGTTTAATACTTTCCATCTCACTATTTTTAGCCTTTGAGACATAGCAAAACCTCCGTCAGCCAGCCAGCAGGGGAACAGAGAAGAGCCCTGTGTCTCTCTCACCTTAAATGTCCCATGATCCATTGGTGTGAATGGACAATCTAAGTCCATTTCATTGTCAAACACATCTTCATCCTCCAGAACTTTGTCCAGAAGACCCAGAACCTCCTCCTCATCCTCCTCCATTCTGACAGATGTCTCCTGTCCCTCTTTTCTCACTTGCTGTTTTTCTCCCTTTCAGGTTTTGACAAGCCGGTTGGACACATCAGCACCTCCACTGTAATTCTACAGCTTCTGTTCACTGCTTGTTATTTAGTCTTTCTGTTTTTATGGACCAGTAACGTAACGTCTCTCCCACACTAACAGAGTAACAGAGTCTTGCTTCCTCTCTCTCGTACACACACCCACACACATCAACCTCGACTGTCCCGCCTCTGTACACACACACTCACACACACACTCACACACACAGGCTGGGGTTTGAGAGGCTCTGGTCCCGCCCCCCGTCTGCGGTTCTGTCTTCCTGGTGTGTGTCAGTTCCGGGTGCTCTGAGTTAACAGTGTGTCCACCATTTCCTTCTCTGGCTTTAAAGGGTCTCTTTCTTTTGCTCTCTCTTTCTCTCTCACTCTCTGTTCCTGTTAAATTACACAGTCATCTCAAATTTCAAATATTTTTTAAAAGATGCAGTGACAGCTGAATGAGTATAACAGCCCACATCACTCCCTCATCATCCTGAACAACACTGTGGCCACTGTGGAGTCCTTCTGGTTCCACATTGACTCTATTGTAAGGAAAGCACAGCAAA
>JAZGTK010020221.1:0-11068 GCA_036877625.1 Ambastaia sidthimunki
CCTCAGGTAGTGAGGGTGGGCCAGACCACCTCCAACACCATCACCCTGAGCACAGGAGCCCCACAAGGCTGCGTTCTCAGTCCCCTGCTCTACTCTCTATACATATACGATTGTGCGTCTGCTCACAATTCCACATCTATCATCAAGTTGAAGTTGATTGCAGATGTTACAGTGGTGATGGCCCTCATCTCCAACAATGATGAGGCTGCCTACCTTGATGAAGTGGAGAGGTTAACATCATGGTGCCAAGATAACTGTCTATCTCTGAACGTCAATAAAACCAAAGAACTGGTCATTGATTTTAGGAGAAAAACAGCGGCAGACCTACTCTCCAATCACCATCAACGGGTCCCCAGTGGAAAGAGTGAGCAGCTACAAATATCTCGGTGTAAACATCTCTGAGGATTTAACATGGTCCAATCACATTCAAACCATAATCAAAAAAGCCAGACAGAGACTGTACCATTTGAGACTACTGAGGAAATTCAGAGTTTCCCCAAGGATCCTGAAAACTTTCTACACTGGGGCTGTAGAAAGCATATTGACTCAGTGCATCTCATCATGATATTGAAACACATCAGTCAAAGATAGCAAAGCTCTTCAGAGGGTGGTGCGCTCAACAGAGCGATTCTCCAGAATGGATCTCCCTTCTTTGGATCTAATATACAACAGGCAATGCAAAGCTAGGGCTACCAAGATCCTCAAGGACTCCACTCATCCTGGACACGGACTATTCACATTGCTTCACTCAGGTAGACGCTTCTGTTCTCTGATGGCTTAAACGGAGAGACACGGAGCTTCTTCCCTCAGGCCATCAGACACAGAACTGTATTCTTTTATTGTATTTTATATTATTATTATTATTTTTTTTACTTTAAATTTTGCTCTTTTTTCCCTTTTTATCCTATTATTTATCTGCACAGTATGACTGAGCATCTGGATGCACATTTCACTACTTGTTGTATTCTGTATAACTAGTATGTGACGAATAAATCTCTTGAATCTTGAATTTTTCTATAGTTGAATCTTAAAGCTTTTAAAGGCTGGACTATTCCTGGAATGAGTTTCTTGGATTTTTGAATGCACTATTCGATCTGTTGGTTTTGTCAAATAAGGACAACGGAGACATAAGACATTTTTTTTTAATTCAATTTTTTAATTTGCATTACTCCCATCAATCGCTGTCCTTTTCAAAGACAGAATAAAACTCCTAAAAGCTATACTTTTGTATCTTGTGTTGTTTTCTTACAACCCAGTAACGGTCACATTAGTATCACTAATTAGTTTTACTAATACACAAAATTGTATATATTGAACAAAATGTGCAATAATACCATGTATTCTGTTATGCATATCATCATTTTTCTGTTTTCAGTGTATGTAAAGCTGCTTTGAAACAATGCAACATTGTAAAACACTCTATATAAATAAAATTGAATTGACTTCTGCTGTGATCTGCTGTGACACATAAAATTTTGAATCTGCACATGAGTAAATAAGATTTAAGAAATACATCAAAGGGCAAGATTTTCATTAAATAATAACATAAATGTTCTTTATATCCCTCTTATGTCCTGCTATTAAATTCATTAAAATGTTGTAGACACACAGCTAATATTGCAGGATATTTTTGCCTCTGATGTTCTAATGTATTCTAAAAGATAAACGTAATACTAATTTTTCAACTAATTCTGTTGAAGACCCTGATTAGATACACAACACCTGTGTCTAATCATCTGTCTTTGATAAATACTTTAGAATCTAATTACAGTCTGACCACCCATAGTGCATGTTTTACATGAATTATTTATAAGGCTGGATTTACATAAATCAATTTTTTAACAAGGTGTAGAAATGTGAATTATCTTTATAATCGTCTCTCTTGACTGCATGGGGCATTTGAAGAGGGCAGTGAATTAATTTTGAGTATGTGTACAGTAAGCTTATCTACAAATGTTCTGTAAAATAAAATACCTATCCTTGGATAAAGTTAAGCTTTCGTCATCTGGAGACTTTTTTAAAACATTCTACACAGATGCTTCCTTGAATCTCAACATATTTTAATGTTTGTCAGTTCTGTTAGTGTCTTGCACTGAGTAAACAGAATAAACTAGTAGCTAAATCAAGACCCTCCAAACATAACCTGAGTGAATTCCAACTAGCTGGAGTCTTTACAGACATTTACAACTTCTCCCTCTCTCTGTCTGTTGTTCCCTTGTGCTTTAAAAAATCCACCATTGTGCCCATACCAAAGAAAAACAAAATCACATGCTTGAATGACTGGAGGCCCGTTGGTCTGACACCTATCTTCAGCAAGTGTTTTGAGAGACTCATCAGAGACCACATCTGCTCTGTGCTGCCTGCCTCTCTGCATCCGCTCCAATTTGCTTATCGTAGCAACCGTTCCACAGACAATGCTATTGTCTTCACCCTACACACTGCTCTCTCCCACCTGAAAAATAAAAACACCTATGTGAGAATGCTGTTTGTGGACTACAGCTCAGCATTTAATACCATAGTGCCTGCCACACTTGTCGCAAAGCTCCGGACTCTGGGACTACACAGATCTCTGTGCAACTGGATCCTGGACTTCCTGACAGGCAGAAGTCAGGGGGTCCGAATGTGCAAAAATACTTTTTTTTCCCGCTGACCCTCAACACTGGTGCCCCTCAGGGCTGCGTTCTCATCCCACTCCTGTACTCTCTGTACACACATGACTGTGCAGCCACACACATGACTGTGCAGCCACACACAGCTCCAACGTCATTCACAAATTTGCTGACGATACAACGGTGATAGGCCTGATCACCGACAACGATGAGATGAGCACCCTGACTAAATGGTGTCAGGAGAACCACCTTTCACTTTGACAAGACCAAGGAGCTGGTGGTGGATTTCAGGAGACAGAGCAGAGAACACACACCCATCACCATCGACAAGGCACCTGTGGAGCAGGTTAACAGCTTTAAGTTCCTCGGCGTTYACATCAGTGAGGATCTCACATGGTCTGCTCACACAGATGCTGTGCTGAAGAAGACGCATCAATKCCTCTTCTTCCTGAGACGGCTGAGGAAGTTTGGAATGAGCCCCAGCATCCTCAGAAAATTCTACACATGCACTGTGGAGAGCATCCTGACTGGCTGCATCACCGCCTGGTTTGGAAACAGCACCGCTGGCAACCACAAAGGGTTGTGCAAACTGCCCGCCACATTGTTGGAGGTGAGCTTCCCTCCCTCCAGGACATCTACACCAGGCGGTGTAAAAAGAAAGCCCAGAGGATCATCAGTGACTCCAGCCACCCGTCCCATAGACTGCTGTCTCTGCTGCCCTCAGGAAGACATCTCCGCAGCATCCGATCCCGCACTAGCCGACTGAGGGATAGGTTTTCTCCCTCAGGCTATCAGGCTAATGAACAATCAGAACTAATACATCCCACAGCATACTCCCACTACACGGCATGCCATGCACAGCACTTTTACTATGTCTATGTATAATCTGCTACACCTTTGTATTGCTGACAATTTTCTAAGTGGATTCTGAGTGGGTACACACAGGTGAGTCGGCTATACAAACCACCTGTGGCAACACACTCTTCCTCTATATGCACACTGTACACTTCCATAGCACTCCCTGCTACAAGAACTGTATATATATGTATATATTTTGGCACAATCTCTAGACAATAAGCTCAACCTGTACTTGTACTACCAACTGTACTGAATATATGTTTGTGTGTATTACACATTGTTATCTGTACAAATCTGTAGTTATTGTGCTTTAAAATTTGACAACTTAGTGCTAAAATGAACTAATTTATTCTAAGTTAAAAAATGATGGAAATGAACTAATACAGATAAAATATTTTTCAAATTATAAAAGAATAAACTTCCAAGATACTTGAAGTAGTCCAGGTAGTTTTTAATAGATTGTCACAAATTACATTACCCAAAACCCCATGCTGGGACCACGCCCCTTCCAGGTGGCGGCCATTTTGTAATCACTCACTCTATAAATACTCACCTCCAGCACAAACTTGGGCGAAGTCTCATTTTGCCCCGGCTAACGTCTCTGAGCATTCTCTCATGTGGTTTCTGGATTTCTGGTTGTGTTTTTGGACTGCCTCTCGTTGTTGATTGTTTGCTGCCTGCCTTTTGACCCCTGCTTTGTTATTGGATTACCCTTGTTGTTTGCCACCTGCCCTGACCCCTTTGCTTGGAACTGTTAATGATTTGGATTACCTTTGTTGCCCTTTGTTTGCTGTGTTTCGACCCTTGCCTGTTTCACGCTGTTCTTGTTTTCAATAAAAAGTTGCAGATGGATCGCTTTGTGTATGGTCCTTCGTTACAGAAGACTTCGCCACCCAACAATCCAGCAGCTTACTCACTATGGCCTGAGAACCCACCTGCTCAAGCTCCAGGCCCATTTTCAACCCGGAGCATATAAACCATTTACTGGCCATGATGGAGGCGCTCAGACAGGCTTCGCAGGAGTCCAGCGCCACCTTTAACGCCCTCATGGTTCTGCGCAGCTCCCGGCCGGCAGTCCCAGTGCCTGAGCCCGTTTCAACCAAGCATTGCCAGATCGGAGGCAGGAGCAGACGTCCGAGCTGGTGGTGGACATCGTGGAAGAGGAAAGCTGTGTTCGCTGAGGGTGAGCTCTTTCTGGTGTCTGTTAATTCTGTTATTTTGGGATTGGAGCAGGCACTCCCACCCACCCTTCCTGTTTTGCAGACACCGGCCACGTCCCTGACATCAGCTCACCAGGGCCACCAGGGGTACAGAAGCCTCGTCCTGGCGTATCTTTTCCAGAACTCCCGGGAGCAGAGCAATCGGGGGAAAAGCGTACAGAGGTAGCCTCGGCCACGTGTGCGCCATGGCATCTAGTCCCAGAGGAGCTGGAGGAACTAGAGAACCAAAGGGGACATTGCGCAGTCTCTAGAGAGGCGAAGAGGTCCACTTGGGCTGGCCAAAAAACTCTCCAGACCTGCTTTACCACATCGGGGGGGAAGCATCCACTCCCCGGGGTGAAGCATCTACTCCCCGGGCCTCGACCCCTGCCTCGACAGGATGTCTGCTCCTACTGTGATATATCCAGGGACATACACTGCTCTCAGAGAGAGGATATTACACCGAGATAAGTGGTCCTTTGTGCTGGAGAAAGCACACTTTTCCCTGTGTTCAGTCTGAACCCCAATAGTTTTAAATGATCCAGAATGACATCTCGATGCTGAACTGCGACCTGCTCCGAGTGAGGTAGTATCAACCAGTCGTCTATATAATTTAGAATACGGATGCCCTGGTATCTCAGAGGAGCCAGAGCTGCATCCACAACCTTTGTAAAGGTACGGGGTGAGAGTGCTAGGCCGAAGGGAAGCACCCGATACTGATATGCTACACCCCTGAAAGCAAACCTCAGGTACTTCCTGTGAGGAGGAAAAATGGGGATATGGAAATATGCATCTTTTAAATCTATCATGACAAACCAGTCCTCTGACCAGATTTGACTCACGACCTGCGCTACAGTAAGCATCCTGATCTTCAGTTTCCTGACTGAGCGGTTCAGATGACACAGATCTAAAATAGGACGCATCCCCCTATCTTTCTTGGGGACGATGAAGTAGTGTCTGTAATGCCCTGACTCCCCGAGTCGAGGAGGAACTATCTCGATGGTCCCCTTCATTAAGAGAGTCTTTACTTCTCGTTCCATAACTAGAACCTGAGAGGAACCCACCACAGTGGGGTGCACACTGCCAAAAGTAGGCAGTTTGCGACTGAACTGAATCTTGTATTCAAGTTCTACCGTACTCAGGACCCACTTGGACACATTTGGCAGTGCTTTCCAGGCTGCCAGATAGTTCTTCAAGGGTACCAGTCTCTCGAGACTGGCCTCTAGTGTGTTTGCATCATTTTGACCGGTGCCTTGAAAGGGAAACCCTGCAGGGAACCCCCGATCTGGTCTCCATAGAGACGGTGCCTCTGTTATGCCTGCTCGCTCTGGCAGGCAAGGCCGGGCGCCCATGCTTGAGGCTTCTGCACCCTAAAACACCAGCGGTGGCAGGGTTAACAGTTGAGCCGCCAGAGGGCCCTGAGGGGGAACAGGCGTCGCAACTACCCACTGCCTCCCAGATGGGGCTGCCCTCTGGGGTCTGAGACTTCAAATAGTCAGGACCGCTTCTTAGAAGCCCGCTTGGAAATCAAATTGCCTTGATTTCCCGGGTTTCGAGGCAGAGACGCTCTGCCTCTGTGCCTCCCGGTATGAGGAGCTGGTACATGGCTGGGGCTGTTCCTGCCTAACAGCCCCAGAGGACAGAGAGCGGCGGGGGAGGAACCGCTGAAATGCCTCCTTTTGCTTATGGGCCACCTGGAACCTGCTGACGACAGTGTCTACTGCGTCGCCAAACAGGCCCGAAGGCACTAACGGGGCGTCCAGAAGGAAGACCCTGCCCTTCCCTTTAATTTCTGACAGGGTCAACCACAAATGCCTCTCTGCGGCCACCATGGTTGCGGCCACCATGGTTGCCATAGTTGCCTTGGTGGCATGCAAGGAGAGGTCAGCGGTCCTCCTCAGCTCATTCACATCCTCAGATGTGAGGGCCGCGCTCTCGTCCAGGTTTTTAAGCAGGTCGGCCTGGTACGCTTGAAGCACACCCATAGTGTGCAAAGAAGCACCAGCCTGACCTGCCGCCATGTATGCCCTGCCCAAAAGCTCAGATGTAGTATGCAGAGGCTTAGAGGGCAGGGATGGAGCCTTCAAAGACTTATAGCCATACTCGCTCAGCGAGTTACATAGAGGTGGCTGGCCACATTAGCGTACATAGAGGTGGCTGGGCCCTCCGGGGGCGAAGCGTACGCAGTGGCATGGGTTCACAATGCACACAGCCAGCTCCCTCAAGAGCTGACTGAGCATGCTCCGCTCCCATACAGACAACACACAGACTGTGTGTATCCCCACCCGTTATATAACGCGGGCAGGGAGGAACACACAGCCTTAAATGTTGATCTCTATCCCCCTTATCACTCTTGCACTTTAGGCATGTTTTTATCTAAAAATAGAGACAAAATCACGCAAGTGATTCTGCAACTTCTATAAAGCTAAACAAGAGACAAAGAAAAGTTGCTAAAGGACACTATTCAGTTTGTAAAGAACTGTGCCACTTGCAATACCTCCAAATCACCACACCATGCCCCTGCTGGTCTTTTTCAACCCTTACCTATACCCAATCGACCCTGGTCCCACATAGCTGTTGATTTTGTCACTGATCTTCCCCCATCACAAGGCAACACCACAATCCTCACTGTTATTAATAGTTTTTCCAAGGGTTGTCGTCTCATCCCGTATCCTAAACTACCCACCGCCCTAGAAACAGCGAAGTTGTGTGAGGTGGTGTTCCGTTACTATGGACTTCAGGAGGACATAGTCTCAGATCGTGGACCTCAGTTCACCTCCAGGGTATGGACAGCCTTTTGCAAACTGTTAAACATTAATGTTAGTCTCACTTCAGGATACCATCCCCAGTCTAACAGCCAGGTGGAGCGCCTCAATCAAGAACTCACCAGATTCCTGAGGTCCTACTGTAGCTCCAATCAAGAGGACTGGAGTCGATTCCTCATGTGGGCGGAGTACGCCCAGAACTCCCTGAGAAAGCCCGCAACCAACCTCACCCCATTTCAATGTGTTTTGGGTTACCAACCTCCTTTGTTCCCCTGGTTGGGAGAGCCCTCTGAACTGCCAGCCATCAACACCTGGATAAGGAGAAGTGAGGAGACCTGGAATTCTGCGCATGTCCACCTCCAAAGAGCCGTCAGAAGAACAACCGCCCAGGCTAATCGCAGACCCAACACCCTCCCTATGCTCCTGGCCAGTGGGTCTGGTTGTCCACCCGGGATCTCCGTCTGCGTCTCCCCTGTAAAAAGTTAAACCCCAGGTACGTGAGCCCTTTCAAAATTATCAGACAGATTACCCCTGTGTCTTACTGTTTAAGGTTACCTGCCTCTTACCGCATTTCTCCTACCTTCCATGTCTCCCTGCTCAAGCCCGCCGGTGGTCCCCGTGGAGTGGAGGTCCTAAAGGGGACTGACAGTCCGAGGCCTCCCCCCCTCATCGTGGATGGCAAGGAGGTGACAGGGTCAGTTCCATCCTGGATTCCAGGCGCAGAGGAGGGAGGCTTCAATACTTGGTCGACTGGGAAGGCTACGGTCCCGAAGAAAGATCCTGAGTACCCGCATCTGACATCTTGGACCCCTCTCTCATAGAGGACTTTCACAGGGATCACCCAGATCGACCAGCACCCCGGCCTCGTGGTAGACCTCGATGGAGAACTGGCTCTCGCGTCAGGAGCCGCTCGCAGGGGGGGGTCACGAGTTCAGTCCCTGTGGCTCCCTCTACGGACTGCCAGCAGGAACCGTCACCTGAATTTTAATCGAACTCCATTTGCCATCACCCCCGTACCTGGTCCACGCCCATCCCAGCTGGCGTCCATTTTGCAATTAGCCCACGCTATTTATACTCACCATTACAGAGACTCTGTGCGAAGTCTAGTTTTGCTCTGGCTAACTATTCTGAGCGTTTTCTACTGTGTATTGCCCTCCTGTTATTACCTGGACTGTTTACTCGTTTTTGATTGCTCTCTGCCTGCCATTTTGACTCTGTCTGTTTCCTGGTTTTTGTTTTGGATTGCTGCCTGCCCTGATCCCTGCCCTGTGTCTGGTACTGGTTTATGCTTTTGCTCTGCCTCTGATTACCCTGTTTGCTGTGTTTTGACTTCTGCCTGTTTGACTCTGCTGCATTTGCCAATAAACTGCATATGGATCTAAACAAATCTGAGACTCCGTTACAGTGACATAGTGAGGGTATGTAACATGTCATGTAAACCATACAACAATGTTTTTCAAGATGACTTTATTAATTGTTTCCTTTCTATCTTTTTCAGTCACATGGAAGGTGCACATTCCAGTGTGACTGATGACTGTTACTGTGGTGTTTCTGTTTTTGTAAAAAAGAAAAGGTAAATGGAAATCAAAGAAATAATAATTTGTTTAATATTGATGATTCTCTTTGTCTTATCTTCCCTCTGAAGCTTCCTGGTAATAGTTGCAGGCCTGCCAACAGTAAAACCATATTTGTTTTCTTTCCATAGGAGGGGAGGAGTGTATTAATTGAGAATGTGGAGAATATTATCTGAATGTTATCCTAAAAGTATGTTTTTGAAATGCTTAGCTCTCATGAAAAAATATAGAATTTGTTAAAGATGTTTAACATTACTGCTTGTAGGATATTGAAGATCATTTATTACTCATCAGATTGTTACTGATAAAGTGTTGCTATTGGACCATTTAAATTTGAGGGGAGGAGACTTTTATAAAAGGACTAAATGTTTGGTCAAAGAAAGAGAGAGAGAGAACAAACTGAGAGTCTGTTGGACTGGTAGCCAACGTTCTGTTCAATATTATGTAAAGTGAAAACCCGTTGTGTACGTTTTTTTCCTTTTGTTTTGTTTTATTTGTACTTTGTTTTTTCTTTTTTCATTGAACAGGCAAAACTGGACTATGTTGAAAAACTCAAGTCCCTTTGAATCCGGCATGCCCTGTAAAGATTATTAAAGCAACCCCGAGAGACTTTGTCCTCATTTTCCTGCCTACCCTGTCATAACCGAGCCGTCTTTACCACAATCCAGTAAACTAAAGAGACTGAGCTGGTACATCTAGTAAAGTGAGGTTAGCATTGGCCATTCTACAGCAGTATGGTTAACATGTCAAAGTCATCTACACCTCCAATGCTGCCCACATCCCACTTATTAACACACAGCTGATGGTGTGCTGATCTAGCCATTACTAATGAACCACGCACAACTAATCACCTCTCTGAATATGGCTCAAACTTTTGCTGTCACATCATCTATTTCTCTCTGATATTTGCACAGAGATTCAGTCCCACAGTCCACAGAAACAGCAGGTGTTGTGAAACACTCTGTGTCTTGAAATTAACATCTGTTTCTGTAGTCAAACTAACTTTTTCTTTTTAATTCATTTGAGTATTTTCCAGGTCCTTGGAGTAATTGTCTGGTTAGCTGAGTCAGTTTAAGAAAAGGCTAATGGGCCTCACCTGCCCATTGTCAATATTTTTGTTATATTACACCTAACAATTTATCACTACAATATTTTTGCCAATTAATTAAAATCTTCCCTCATTCAGGTCAGCGTGTAAAAGCAAATAATATAATATCATAGATAAAAACTCATCATGCTTTTAGCACGACTCAGTGGACATTTCCAAGTCTGGGTTGGATTATTAAGTGTCACTTAATCTTTATATCATTGGGATCTTTATTAGCATCTTTTAGGATCTTCTGCTATTTAACAATAATTGTGTCTTTTCTACCTCCAGGTCACAGAATGTACATCTTATGTTATGTTTCTTACCTTATTATGTTATTATTTATTCAATACAATCAATGTTTTGAGATACAGATGATACAATTGATACAATTGTTTGCATAGCACATCAAGCTGTTTAAGTTCACAGTTGTATAAGTTAATATGTGACTTGTCTTGGCTTCCAAATGTAAGGCAGTTGGTCTAGAGATAAACACTGGGTACATTTGCAGGAACATATCATAAAACAATAAAACTTCTCTGATAGTTCTCTGGTGGAGAGGGTCAGAAGCACTAAATTCCTGGGAGTGCACATGACAGAGGATTTCACTTGGACCACCAACACAACATCACTCTCCAAGAAGGCACAACAGCGGCTACACTTTCTGTGCCGGCTTAAAAGAGCAAGTCTCCCTCCACCCATCCTCACCACATTCTACAGGGGTACCATTGAGAGTGTGCTGACCAGTTGCATCACTGTCTGCTACAGAAACTGCAGTGCTGCTGACCGCAAAACCCTACAGCGGACGGTGAACACAGCTGGAAAGATCATCGGTGCCCCTCTGCCCTCCATCCTGGACAATTTCCTTGCACAATGCTCTAGTAAATCCACCAGTATTGTGAAGGACCCCACCCATCCCTCCCATCATCTCTTCCAGCTCCTGCCATCGGGAAGACGGTACCGGAGCATCAAAGCC
>JAZGTK010020222.1:0-11067 GCA_036877625.1 Ambastaia sidthimunki
GTTGCTGTGCAAACATCAAGGATGTGGCTCTAGACCTCCCTTATATCTCACCATCACGGCCACATGACAGTATCTTATTTGAATACAGGCATTTATGACACACTGAGGCAGTGATTTATGTTCTGGTGTGCAGCATGGCTGGGCTTGTCTTTAACTGTCTGAGATCAGATCTGAAAAGGGCACCTCAGCCCCTAATGTAAGCGTTAAATCTTTAAAGAGGGGTGGGTGTAAATGGATGGGGATGGAAGGACAAAAAAGCTGAACCATCGAAAACAGGATTTGCCTGTAAATATAAACAGTTTAGCAGGAAATGTATGCACTGCCCTGAACACATCACTGTTGCAAAGCAGAAAGCTCTGTTAGAGTATTAGACTACACAATCTCATGGCAATTCACCAATATTTTACATTTTAGGCTAATTCGTATAAATTTGTACCAACACATTTGAATGTTTTCACACGATCTGCTTTTTTCCCCCAGTAATTGATAGAGTTTGGGGTGGGTTTATGTGTGGACCTTCATGCTTGCTCTTTATTATATCATACAAATTACATCATACGA
The DNA here is from genome assembly GCA_036877625.1 of Ambastaia sidthimunki. Taxonomy (NCBI): domain Eukaryota; kingdom Metazoa; phylum Chordata; class Actinopteri; order Cypriniformes; family Botiidae; genus Ambastaia; species Ambastaia sidthimunki. Next base: position 562 of record JAZGTK010020222.1, read on the forward strand.
AATCACCACCTTAATAAATAGTTGTAAGAGATATTGTAATAATATTTGATAGTTTTTATGGATTATGGACAATGATCTAAACATTATATATTATCAGTTTCAATTGGGACATTCAGCAAACTTATTAAGGGATTTAAACTGATGCATTCAACAATAATACACAAAAATGAACGCAATGTGTGTTGTGTAGTGGCAGAAATCACTTGAAGAAATCCATTTGAAGAAATTGTTACATACTTCACCTCACAGATCTTGAACTCTATGATGTTTTAAAGCAAGTGCTGCTTGCTTCAAGTTCCTCCAATGCGTTTCTATGAGGTTAGACCTCAGCTTTGATGTTGCAATTTTGTAACACTCCATTTCATCTTTTGAGTCTTTTAATGGATTATGGAATCACTGTCTAGTTGCAAAGTCCCCTCAGCTTTTTGACAGATTTTTCTCAAGTACTCATATACTTTGTGGAACTCACTGTTGACTGTTTCTTTGGGAATAAGCTCTGCCATTGTCTGCTGTCAAGGTAACTTTTTTTTTATTTTGGGGCCACATAGATACAATTTATTTTTGCATTTTTTTTTACTGAAAGCTTTTAAACGCCTTTGGTCACCCTAGACTGTATCTGTTATGATATCTGTAACTATAAATTTCTTTAAAGTCTTATTCATGATCATTTGTGTGCATAAATTTGGCCACAATTCTCAACACATTTGTTAAGACTCATAATATTGGTTAAATATTTAAAGAAGGCCACATGCAATTTACATATTTGTACATCCACTCAGACTTTGTGCAATAAAGTGTGGTGTGGGTAAATTTCCAGGTGGTTTGATTTTTTTCTCAGGTTGTAAATAATATTTTAGACAGTGGTAAGTTTGACTGCAAATAGCTTGGAAATTGCTTTAAGACCTAAAGCCATTTTTTTGGGGGGCGTAGGCGAGCTCTTTTGATCCCAACATAATGTAGACAAACAACTCAATTCCTATGACTAATTCAGACCACATGTTTCTGATGCTCAGAGATCTTTAAACAATGCCATTTGTTACAATACTGTAGATATGTCCATAACGTGTTGATTAGATGTTAACACAAAACTTTCCAGTCACAAAGGAAGTACATTGCAAACACAACATTACTAATCAGAGCTACATTTTCAGCAATGCAGACAGTATGTTTAGGTCAAGTTTTAGAAACCAGAACCAGAAGTTTTGCCATTTTATTCACTGTGAGAAACTGTCAATCAAAGTACAGAACATAGACTTTGTAGAACACGGACAGGAGAAAACATAAAAATTCTGGACCAACTTTTCTCTGTCAGTCTTGGCTTAGGTTGACTGATGAGTTTGCTATCTCACATGGAGACAGTGCAAGCACTCCATTACCAGTCCACAATTTTACACTGCAGCAAACTCCTACATTATCTTCAGACCGCAATGCAAAGCCATGCAGTCAATTCCCCCAAATGAATACAACTGCAGGTATGATGTCATTCAGAGATAAAAGGAAGACAACAGGATGTTCAATTTGGTACAAATCTTGTGCTTGTTACGAACAAAGAGAAACACGCAGCATTATAATTGAAGGCCTCCAACTGCTTAAAGGCTCTCAGTGAGATTCTTCAGTAAATCTCAAAGCCCAGTGCTTTTAAAGAGATAGTTCACCAACAAAAATCCATTTTGTATCAGTTATTTATCCTCATGTAGCTCCAGTTTTTTGGTGGAACTCAAGCTTGGTGTGTCAACACTGCCCACTTTCATACAAGAAAAATAGATGGGTGCCAGCGGCTGTCAAGCCCGACACAAAGTATCATACAATTAGTGTCTTGTGTGTGATATATATTTTTACATCACACGTCTTATATTAGGTCATATATTAGACTAAAATAAATTTGAAATATATCTTGCAGTCATGGTCACCATTCACTTTCACTGTATAGAAAAGAGCATCTAGGACATTCTACTATAAATAGTCTACCAGTTGAGCAGTGCTCCTGTAGCTCAACTGGTAGCGCTTTGTGTTAGCAGCGCAAAGGTTGTGGGTTTGATCCCAGGGAACACAAGTGCTAATAAAAATGTATACCTTGAATATACTGTCTGTCATCTATGGCTGAACTATTACTTGACGTTTGGTCATCATACATGATAGGGTTTATCTAACACTAATCTGTTTATTGTCATATTTTTGTGCAGGGCAGTGGAACAGCAGTGTGGAAATATGGATTAACTATGGTATCTTAAAAGCGAATCCCTAAACTGCTGCTGATAGGCTGACTGAACTGAAGGCTTAGTTTCATTTAACACATTTTCAGGCAAGCCTATATCTCTGACAGTGTGTATCAGCACAGTTTTCAAATTACAGCTGGGTGAAGATCTACAAATGCTGAATGCTGACAGTTATAAAGGCTATAGCATTAATGCAATCTCTTTGGTAAATTTCTATTGTATTCTATTGTATTTTCAGATACTAACAAAGCAGACTTTAAGGTCTTAGCTTTAAAATTTGCTTTAATTCACTCAAGCTACAAATTTTGTGTGTTATGGGCTGGTGTTATCTCATTACCTAGGTGTTAGCTTTTCATCTACAAGCAAACACAGTGTTAATGAATAAAGCTTGACAGATGGCGGGCTTTACTTCAAGGCAATGTCAGTTTTTCTTGGGTCAAACCAATGAGGCCAGTCATGAGAGAACACTACACAGCCCATAATGAGATCTGTGAAGGTAATATATGGTAATTGTGGATGCAGGCATGCTTGAGTGAATGTTAGAGGTAATAAAATAGCAGAGGTGGTAAACAAATTTCTGTCTTTAGATGATGAATTAAACCGAGACAGTTTGCAAATAAAAGTAATTGTACTTACATGAAATAAATTGGATAACCTCCTTCAAAATACCAGCAATACTTCTTTGCATCTATGCACTGCAATAAAGAAGAAAATACATCATTGAAAATGAAGTCAAAACAACATATTATTTACACTGATTACTAATGATTATTTTTATGAACTACATATCTTCTTGTTTTTTTGCATCATGAGATACACAGAAAAAATTAACAATACTATAATTAATAATAATTTAATACTTTGTTCCAGCACACAATTCAAAAAGAAAGCACATGCTGTACACTGTAAATTCTTTGAGGTCAAGCCATTTGAGGTTAGAATTCCTAAGAACAGCTATAAGAACTCGCTCTGGTTTCTGAGGTCATCGATCCAAGAGGAATTAGCAAACAGGATGAAGGAAATGAACTGCAGATAAAAGAAGCTGAGCTGATTGCTCGCTCATGTTCTAACAGCATTAAAGGTCTGCAGAGGTCATGTTGAGTCTTAAGTTTTATCCAAATAAATAACGACCTCCAGCAGGAAATGGAATTCTCATGTTTTGGTGAACATTAGGAAGCACAAAGAATGAAATTAACATAACATGGAACAAAACAGAAAAAGGCCTCCGTACAGCAGAAGGACCCATGCAGGCTGCACAGCCTCAACACAGGATGATGAAACCTGCCTGAAAGGCATCATTTCAATGTCTTGCGTCCCAAAAAGTATTTTTGGTTTTGTGTTTGTTTGTTTTTTTGTTATGCTATGTGCTATGTTACCCACTAAAAGTTGAATATCTTAGTGGTTCACGTTATTTAGTCATGAACTATTTAATTAGTATGCTATTGCTAGTTTCAGCAACCCTAAATATTAATCCAATGCAATAACCGTAACCCTAAACCTTAAGTCTGTATGGTTTCATAAAGAACCTTGCACAAAAAGGTTCTACTTTGCCTGAAAGGTTCTTTGGGAAAGCAAAAATGATTCTTGATTTTTCTATGACATCATACACACACACACACACACATATACAAAGCTACAAAGTGTACCTGTTATAAGACAGAGTGACAGACAGCGTAGACATCAATTGACAACTTCATGTCTTTTCATAATTAGCAAGGCTGTGTCCTGAAATCACAGCTCGCTTTGCGAATTGGCCATTACCACCAATGCTTTCAGTTCTCTCTAGTTCAGCTTGAGCTTTGTTTGGCAGCATTTGCTGAAACTTGCATCTTTAGATGTGGTTTTCTGCATCTAACTGGATAAATAGTTGGGTATAAACAGCCCATCTCCCTGCCCATGCTTCCAGGAGGGGCGAACATTCTTCTACATCCCATTACACTGTGGCTCATTCATCCATTATGACAGAGTGCAGCACAGCCTGTCAGTTCGATAATCAATACACCTCACCCAACATCCCTCAGCCGCTGTCAAACGCCTGCCATTAGACAGCTGATGAAGGGGCTTCACTGAAGAATGCCTTTTGACCTGAGCCAGGCCATTAAAAAGGTGTTTGTCTGCCAGACAGGAAGTTGCTGTATATTCTTCCAGCATCCAGTCAGACGGATGACAGTGGAATAAAGGGAAACAGTGAAAGGCAGATTGATGGAACTTTCTAAAAAGCAGTTCGAGAGGGAACTACTAAAAAACTAAAAAAAACTAAAAAAAGTTAACAAACATCAAGATGACCAAGGTAATTTGGTGTCAGTGGAGTTTGTGTTTAAAGAAAAAATTTGCTCCAAAAATAAAAATACTGTCTGTATTTATTCATCCTTAGGTCATTCCAAACCTTGGATTCTACAGAACACAAAAGGCACATTTCTGAAGAAATAGTCAAGGTCCAAAATGACAAAAAGCACCATAAAGTATCATAAAAGTGGTTGGTTTGATGCACTATATTTCAAGTATTTGGAAGTATATAAAGTATTATGTGAAAAGTATTCCTTTAAGCATTAGTCACACAGATGAGTAACACTTTCAACAAGAAAGTCAAAGTTTACAGACTGTTTACAGTGCTGATCTGAACACTGCTATCCGTGTGTTTGCCAAGCATTCCGGACTGTCATGCATATGTATTAGACAATCAAACCGTGCTGCCTACATGTCTAACATTTTGAATTTGCATGACGAATGCTATTTGATACCCTGGGAACAGCAAACACAGCAATCGTACTGTTCTCTTACCACCTACTAGGGTTCAAAAAGGGGCTAAATGTTTGCATGATTTCTAAACTGTTACTTAAATCAATAATCATGCATTTATAAGAGCAGGTTTTGGTTTTTGAAGAAGCAGCATAAGGTTACACCAGCAAATCCAAGTTCTGAATACCTGCTGTGTCGAACAGTTTGTGCAGTACCAGGAATTTTCTATCCTGCTAAGCACTCTGTTGGTGTTATTAGTTTACTACTGACATGCTCTCTGTGTTGCCTCAGGCAGTAATGCGTGCTGCTGAAGATCACGTTTTAGAAAAGCAATGAAATACAGTCTGAAATTGTTATGCAGACTCTGACTGCTAGCATAAAGTCACACTGTTACACTTACACAGACAGGAAAAACACAAGATTGATATGCAAGTAGAATTATCCAGAACATTATGTTATCCAAACATTTCATCATCACCTGAATTGAGGAAGAGGAGAATCAGCGAGATTTAAGTTTGGGAGAAAGGTCAGAGCAAAGCAATTACCCTGTCACACCAGTCAAGACCTTTAATTTGTACTGGCTAATTTACCACTTAGGTCATACCAGGGTGTTGCAATCGTTTTTTTCAAAACTAATATTGATCTGACTTATGTACTGCTGACAAACATGCGGTGGAAGCCTGTAAATAATATTACAGTGGAGGATGGGCGACTTTTTGACAGGTTTTGTGAGATTCACCTGCACAATGATATTTAAACATATTAGAAAGATTGAAAAACAACATTTACGGTTTTTATTTTGGGTAATACTGTGATGACACAGGGCTTTTAACTACTACTGTATGCATCAAAACAGTCTCAGCTAACATTTCTGTTCCAAAAGATCCAGAAGGTCACAATTTAGGGTGTCAACAAGCAATGACTAAGAAGCTTTTTGTTTTGTTGCATCGCTGCATAGTGATGCTAGCTTCAGGCCTGAATTCAATCAAATGATCAAATGTCTCTCTAGGGAAAACTGTTGGGAAGAAACAGAATAATTTTCTCAATCTGTTGTTTGTTGAATGAGTATGAATGCTCAGGGCTGGAGCCATGCATTCTGGGTAGAGACACAATGTTACTACCAGCAAAGGGAATAATGCCAGGCTCTTCATTATGCAACTGTGCTCTGGACCTAAATGAAGGCATAATACATGCAAGGAATTGCGAAAGCTCTAATTGTTTCTGTTTCTTTTGTGGTCACATGATCTTTGCTTGCTACTTTGCATCTTGGGAAACAGCTATAACATTTGGTACAAGAAGCCTTGCCGGACATGGTTGCTGGTTTAGAAGATAAAAGCATGTAGGTTTGTGTGTTATGTCTCCATCAACTTCCCACTCTTTCTTCAAAAAAAAATCCTATATTTTAAAACATAAAATGGAAATAATTGAAACATTTTCAAAACATTTTTGTGCTTTTTGTATTAAGACACTGCTGTGAAATTATTTGAGTGAGATTTTTCCCCCACACTGGCTTATTATTGCAGTATAAACCTATATTACTGATAAATGTAACATATAACTGGTATATGTATAAATGTACTGGTATAAAGCATAATGGTTGGTTGCTTTACATGCTGGTAGAGAATAGGACCTGTGTTTAAATATGGGCATGAAATCATACCAGCAGTTTTGTATATAGCCTACTTTAAACAGTGATATTCACAGCAGCATGGCTTTCATTGGAAAATAATACTGAATATATTTATCTAGGCAAACAAGGGAGCAATTTTCTATTGGAGGGCTGAACTTACTTATCAAAGAAAAATACACTGACAATAAGATGAAGCACAGTTATGATTATGACACATTATGAACATGTCAAAAAATTTAGGATCTTTATGGCTATCGATCGACTGAACAGACAGACGGTTGTCAAACAAAACAACAATCTGAGACACAAACAAACGGTGCTTTTAAACAAACATAGCCAGTTCTTTTATTGATTGAATGTTAATGGTTGTTTACTGAGCACGTGTTCCAATAGCTCCCTGCAGCCCTTCTTTGTTACGATCAGTGGTCTCACAACACACATCAATCCAAAGGCAAACACTGATGGTGGAGCATTCACGATCTACACCATACTTTACGCCCTTAACACGAGCTCCCATTCAACACTGGCTGCTGTTCAACAAACAACAGCAAAAGAGAGTTAGCAAGGGCTAATCTGAGTGGACAGAGCTGGTGTTAAGTGAGCATTAACCAGGAGCATTAGGCTAATATCTTTGTCTTTGGTAAATATAGATTCACAGGGCCAAGTGAGCAAATCCCTGTATCAGTGCTACAAGGCATCCACAACGCTAAATCAAACTACCTGCTGTTTTCCGTCAACTTCGAACTGATCCTGCAATCTATAGTAAATGTCTTTTCTCAAAGTCACAGAAAGAAGTGATGGGAATCAATATGGTCAGAGCATTTCTCTGAAAAGTCAAAGCCACAAAAAACACAGAAGCTTGATTCTCTAGAGTAATTAATGCAGACAGTTACAACAATATAAAATGATAATTATAATTAGATGGATAAAATCTACAACTGTACAGATGGGAATAAAGGTCATAAAAGTTGCATATGTAATAGTTAAAACAATTGGAAAAATGCTGTTTTAAATAGAAAGTATAGCATGTCAGACTGCGGGACATGTCAACCAAAAGTATATCATGTCAACCCACAATCACTTTCAATAGTTATAGAAAACAAACGTCATATTAAGCCAAAACATGCTTGGTTACACAACATGGTTAATAGTCTACAAGGAAGATTTCAAAGTTTTTTTCTTAAAAGTCTTACACTTGTAAGTCATTTATAAATAATAATAATCTCTATTTCTTAGAACTACCTATAATTATTAACATCTATAGTCAGACAGACAGTCTGACAGGTCATAGATTTTTTTTATACTACTCGCTTGTCATTCACTGCCATTCTACTAGTAAATGTGATTTAGTTGGCTTACAAGTTTAAATGTGCCCCACTTCAGTCATTCATTAAAGTAATAGTTGGCCCGTACTTAAATGAGCACATAATTACACAAAGGCACACGACTGGTGTGTGTACTTCAATGTAAGAATTTGATATGGTGACACATTTATGACACTTTTAACAGTCTAATTTTCACATAAAGATAATTACATTACAGTAAGAGGGTCTGATGATAATGCATGATGCGAATGACATACCAATGTAAAACGAATGGTGGAAAATCTTTGAAAATTAATAATTGCAAAGCCAGCTTATAACAGAATGGTTAATACATACGGCTTTTCTCTATTAACACATAGTAAGTAAATAAATAAACAACTAAAAATAAACTGCTAACAGAGTTTCTATCACAACACGGACCAACCCAAAACAATGTATAAGTTATGACAGAATCCATTAGCATTTGGTTAGGAGGTAAGACTAGCGAACTGTCTGTGATGCTAAAACCTCTTTAAAATAAACTAATTTTCAGTAATATACAGGCTTATAATCTTTCAACACTGAACAATTGTTGTCATAAACATCGATCAAAAATATACAAATAAAACTGCATTTTAACACATCTGAATTGGCTCAAAGAAAAGCTATCGCTTGGAGACAAACGATCCTGATAATAAAGTTAGAAAAGCTTCATATACACAACCGGACCCCTGCATTGAGTTTTCTGTTACAACACGAAGATATTTACTGTATTTTCAGCGTCTGCTGTAGTGAAATCGCAGTGTCGAGTGTGTGTTGTATTGTTAGAAAGAGCGGACACAAAGACAAAGGCGCACCTAATGGTACAACATGATACATGTATACAATACAGTATCGAGGTTATGCGGCTTGTTGTAAACGACAAACTAACCATGTACAGGTCAAAACTACAATACTGCAGTTTATTCATAGTATATAATATTAAACGTCCTAGAATAACGCTTGCTGCTCTGCTGTTTGACAGCCAACGCCGACTGATAGGACGCGACTCACCTCCAAAATTACGCACAGTGTCAAAAGCACACCCGCGGCATGGCTCTTCGTTCTCTCCTGCATTGTGGCACCGAGGCACAGGGTGATGATAAATAGTGTCAGGACGTCGGTTTCATAGCATTAAATCTTTAAATTTTACAGTAGATATGATCTTCATATGTGCATAGTGAGCGCATCGTCTGTCAGCGTGGGGAGAATAGCGCCAACATCTCAGCTGCGGGCTTCTCCACTCCGCTCTCCTCTCTCCTGTATCTCTGCTACGAAATCCCCTCGCAACAAAGAAACAGATTTCCACTAGTGGAAAAAATAGCACACAATATTACTACGCAGAAACAGCTGAAGGCTTATTCGTTGCCACCCACGTTGGAATGTGGAGCTTCAAGTCCTTATTGGATTTATTCAGAAGATGGTCTTATAATTTACTGCTTCATTTTAAACAAAAGAAAAGCACCGATTGATTACAAAGCATTGTTGGCAGGATATGAGGAGCTTAATAACTTGTCTCAATAATTTGGAAATGTAAAAACTAGCTATTCAAATGTTAAAATGTGGTTGCTTTAGATTTGTGCCTAAATATCAAACAAAAGTGGCGTTTGTTTTAATAAAGTATTAAGTAACACGTTTTTTAAGCCAAACACAAATATGTTTTTTTATTTATAGATCAAAATCAAGTATTTTAACAATAACATAACTTGTGGTTACTTTGCTGTGACACCTATGTGAAACGGGGACTAGGCCCTAATACAGTATATTTATTTTCTATTAATTATTAAGTATTAATTTAAATATGAAAAAAAAAAACTTTGTGCATTAAATGCAAAGGTTTGATAAAATCATGGAAAATATGTTCTTTTGTGGAATTATCCACAAAATATTGTCTTAATATGAAAAGCATTTGTAGACACATAGCTTTACTTTTCCCCTTTAAGTTAACTTTCTTCTTACTTTCACATTTTGAAAGTATTCTCGTCAAATGAGATAGTGATCTTGCATTAAACAGCAAAGAAACAGGGTCTAAGGTAACGCAAAACAAAGATGAGAACCACGTTCTTGCTGTCCCCTGTGTATTTACCTATGTCTGTTGTCATGGCAGTAGTTTTTATCAAAACAAAGAGAGCGAGAGAAAGAGAGAGAGAGTCAGCTGGTGTTAGTTCCCTGGCGTTGCTCTTTCATTTAATTGGGCGGCTTCACTAATGACTTAGGCCCTAATGAGTTGGGATAATTTGCCATGATGAATTGAAGTCCAGCTCTAGTTATGTTGCCATGAGTTTCTGAAGAGAGGATGGGGGAATCCAATTAGTTCTGTGGGCTGTGACTCAAACTTAATATACTTACTGTCTGTTATAATGTGCCTATGAAACCCAATCTAGCTGGTTTTGTTTTTCTAAACAAGTAATGGTGTAACGTAAAGGATGGGTTTGTGTAATGAGTTTACAATAAATCAACTTTTGAGAATGAGAGATCTGAACTATTGGTAAATAGTACAAAGATTATTGTATGTATTATTTACTTTAATAAATAAAACATTTTGTAGAGAGTCAGTAGTCTATGCACAATAGTTTTA
>JAZGTK010020223.1:0-11067 GCA_036877625.1 Ambastaia sidthimunki
CATGTTAAGCATGAGAAGACAGCACATTTAACATTGTAAATAAGTCAGAAAGCATGACATACCATTGCACCCCCCCTTTAAGAGTTACTTCACTCAAACATTTACACCCTCATGCCATTCAAAAACACAGAGGAGATATTTAGCAGTTTATTGGTCATTTTGCTCTTCTATATACAGTGGAAAAGATTTTTTGCATTGCAAATCCTCTGAAACCATATGACACCTGTGTGTGAAAAACAGATTGAAATGTAGGTTAAAATCATGAGACGCAGGAGATTTTTGTTTGCATATATGTGGTTTGCGTTGCAGTACTCGACACTGAGAGATAAAACTGGGTATGTGTGGTTCTCACATGATGATGTGATGTGTTACATTTAAATCCAAGAACTTGAATTAAATTTTACATCTATAGTAATTTTCAGTTATTGACAGAAGTGCCGTTTTTTATCTTAGCAGTGTGGGTTTCTGATAAACAGTGTCAGCTCTGTTTAGGTGTGACATTAATTGATGATTCAAACAAGTAGTTATACAGTAAGCATGCTTGCTTACACACACACACACACACACTCACAAACACACAAAATGACACAAAGTGAATTGTCACTGTCAGCAGTGAAGCTTGACGGTGAGAAATTCTAACACTCATTTCAGGCAGCTGTCAGAACATATCAATTTATCTCCCACCCCTAATTTAATGAGATTGTTGACCCACATTATAACAGCTCTGTTTATGTCATTATCTGCCAATCTGATGGGATCCGACACCCTTGACTGCTAATACTGCATGATGTGCATGTGAACATTTGTGTGTTTTAGCTACAGAAGGGGTAAATGAATGTGTGCCAATGAGTTTGACGTTTTCTATATCCTCAGATTTGATTATGTGTAAGAGCACGGGATAGGTGTTGCATTTGTGAATCAGTGTGTGTGTCTGAGTGAGCATGTATTTTTGTGCCCATGAGCCCATGTGTGATAAAAATAGGTGTCAGTGTCTGCGGAGAATGAGATTTCTCAGGTTTAAATAAGAAAGGAGAGAGTTTGAGTGCTGTGCAGCTGGGCGCAAGAATCTTCTTTCCTGAGAGGCTGTACCAGTTTAACAATGTTGACACGATAAGTTTAGATTAACATGAATTTCTTTGATGATCTAAGCTGGTTAGGACTGGTTTGGTCCATCCTGGTCTACCTAATAGCCCAGCTAAATCATGCTATTTTCTTGCTAGTTAGTCTAAATAGGTGCTGGTGCTGTAAGTCTTTCCGACATGGAAGTGCATGTAAAAATGTTCAGAGACATGGCAAAAAAAGAAAACCACAAAAATGGATCTGACTGTCTGACGCAATTTTTTGGCCAATCAGAAGAGTTTTTAGGTGCTCTCTACTCATCAGTCATTTTGTGCCTGTCAGAGGTCAGGTTTGCTAACATGTCTTTAGATAGTGGGATTTAGAAAGAGGGTGCAGTCTTATTCAGTGCTACTACACTGAATATTTAACTACTACAGTGTAATATTAGCTCTGTTCATCCTCTATTACCTCTTTGCTTGTCATGTCGCAGTTCTTGCATAAATTTTTATTTCAGAGCCAAAAACTAGAATTCAATGTTGACGTGGAGAACAATGATATAAAGTGTGCAATTTTTTTTAACCTTTTTAATGTGAAGATTATACTAGAAGGACTGAAAGTACAGACTAGGACGATGACAAATAGCCATTTGAAGAAAATAATTAATGTCATTTAGATTGTTCTATGAAATCCACCATAGCTAGAGGAAAAGACTGCTTGCTCTGTGTATACAGTAGCTAGGGCATGTGTCACTGCTCACAATAAGCCTCAAGTTTCAATAGGAATATAATCACAGCTACAGGAAAACATTTTGTTTGTGTTTTGACCTTTCTGTTTTTTAATAGTAACCCTGATTTTCTGTCACTTTGCTTATATGAATGAATTACAGACGTAAGAGATGATGTGGACCATAATTTGAGACAGCAATGCAGTGTTGTTAAGTGTAGATGAAGATGGTAAATTGATGGGACTCAAGTCATTTGACCTAATGTTCTGCAGGGACCACCGTTTTAATACATTATTCAGAAACAAGGCGTACCCATTAACTGCCCCTCCCCTGGCCTTTTAAAGTTCCAAAAACATTAATGAACAAAACATTTCATTTAAAGTTTTAATAGCTTTTCCATCCTCATTTTTCTCTCCCCTTCTCTGAAGGGTTTGAAGGACCTGACTGCACGCCCTTCTATACTGTATACTAATATGCTATTATGCTTTACAGATTACAGACCCCTCAGAGTGCAAACCCTTTTCCACACCACCCTTGATCTCTCACACTTCTGCTCTCCCTCATGACCTATTACATCCACAGAGAAAGCTCTCTATTGCCATTTAATTACCACAGCTTTTGGCTCGTCATTAACAGGCGGCTCAAATGTATAAGGGGGTCTGGAGTGAATGTGTCATAGCTGATTAAAGGGAAGGAGAGCAGGGACAGACAAAGCACAACTCCTACCTCACAGGACCTGAAAGAGGACAGTGAGTCACAAGCATGATTAACACAGCAGCAGTGTCTGTTTCCTTTCAAAATTCGGTCATACTGTATATACACATACTATTTATATACAGTTCTGCGCATATGCTGGGCTTCAGGGCCAGTGAATAGAAGATCTAATTATGTGCTAGTACTGGATTCACTGCAGACATCAGGGAATATTAATTAATAGATTCATGTTTGTTATTCTACTGAGAGATATTTATGTGTGTTGTATTTCCAGCTCTTTGAATGAAATCTCTGATGTATGAAGATCAGTTTGTTGAATATTCATGACGTGAATAAAGATCGGCAGAGCATTGTTTTGGGAACACAGGTCTTTGTGTAAAGCATTGTGTGAGTGATTGTACATTGAGTGATGTATCGTGTTTAGTGTTCTCTTGACGCCGATCTATCTTTAAATATACAAAGTGACCTCTAGTAAGACAACCACAGTTTGTTTTGTTTGCCTTTTGTATCGTATCTCTGTTGGTGCTTTTCTTCTGTGGGATTCTGATAGACAATCTTTTCCTCCCATTAATCTTGTTTTTGTCCTTCCACAGCACCCTGGATGATGAGGGCAGCAATCTGAGACAACAGAAGCTGGACAGACAGGTGAGATGTCTTCTGACTGAAATGCTGAACAGAATACAGAAGATTAAATAAGAAAAACATGGGCAGATCATGAGCAAGAAGTGTTAAGGGAAAGAACCGCTCTGCATCACTAGAATTCACAAGAGTTCCCATCATTCCCTTGCCTTGCTTTGTTACTTTGATAGGATTTATTGCAAGATAAAGCCAAGATTTTTTCAGTTAGCAAGATTTGCTTCTCTGTGAAGATCATTGTCCTTCATTATCCTTGTGGTTTGCATTGGCCATGTGGATAATCCTTTGTTATTAAACACAGGGGACTCTAACAAGAGCAGATGAGTTGGTTGGAAGCATTCATGCTTTTAGACAGCCCATGTTAATCATAATTTTATGAAAAAAATCTGAAGAACCAAAAAGAAACTCGTATTTAAAGGATAAATCTCAGAAGTTCTAATTTTGAGGAGTGCATATATCTTTAAAAAACACATTCTGTCAGCTCCAAACCTTAAAAAATTACGTTTTTTACTACTACTTCTTCAGTTTTGAAGTTTAGTTAATAATTTAACATCATTAGAAACATAACTTCACTAAAACACTTCTTTTAACTAGCAAGAGCCATATTTCAGACAAACGAGAATCTGCAAAACAGCTTGAAGTTTTATAAGTAAAGTATACGAAGAGGACGGACAGATTTAGGATAATGTTTGAAGAGTCTGATTCTGTTAAAGTTGTCAATGTTCTTCCTCTGCTGTCCAAAATGACTAGAGATGCAAATTTTAATGAGCTGCAGACATGAGCAACACAAAAACAGAACCAGACATGAGGCTGTTTCTTTGCATCTGCAGTTTTTAGGAGATCTGCCTGAGGGTGCTTTGCATCTGCTGGTCTGCTGCTGTGCTGTAAACACCAGTGATTATTGCAGCTGGATAGAGAGACAAGCATCATTTGCTCCATATCTCGAATCAAGCCAGTAGATTTGCCCACAGCACTCGGGTGCACTTTAATGAACCTCCTACTCTCCTTAGAAGACCTCAAGACCAAATTATCATGTTTATTGCTTGTCTGCTTTGCATAATAACCTTGAAACGAGCTGAGGCTAAAATTGTCGAGTATCCCCTTAGTCAACCTGTTTGTACTCTTTATGGCCTCTGGAGTATTTGGCCAATGAATTTTAGAGCACAGTGCAAACACATACAGTACATATTTCAAAACTGTGTGTTTCAATGACCCTGAAAATGTTATGGCTTATTTAGCAATGCTGTCAGGCTTTGAGAACAGAGGACATGAGCACAGACAGTGTACGTGTTTAGGCAGTGTGTTCACAGATAAACTATTTTTTCAATATGGAAATACACAAAAGCATGTTTTTCCAGGCAACACGGTATCTGCAGTGTAACAAGCTTTAAATAGAACCCCCTAGAGAGATGCAGTCATGTAGGAATATGGAGCATTATTAAAATTACACAAATGTATTGTCTTTTCTATCAAGATTTTAAATGGTAGAATAACAACCTTAACACAAGGAATGGATTTTTGCCAATTTCCCTTTATGTGATGTTATGATGATATGAAAAAGGACTTAATTCATGTCTTCAATTCTACGATAACAACAATTTTTATAGAGAGTAATGACATTTTTTGCTTGCTTTGTTTTTAGTGATATTATATAAAAATAAGCTGCAAGATTCCACCATTCAAAGGTCTTTCGCTTCTCAGATATTCTTTAAATGTTTAAAGGACTCCAACACTGGGTTCTCCCAAGAACTCTTAGCTTTATGTAACATCAAGTTAAAGTAGGTTGTGTGGGGAAACCCGTGCTGGGTTTAACATGCAGTGGTGTGTAAAGAGCAGTCTTGTTGTCGGCTGGTTTTAGCTCGGGAACACTGAAAGTTGTATAAGGTAACAGATTCTGTTCTCCACTAACTTCTTTCTTTTTTGACTCCTGGGACGTTGAAGCTCAAAGGTATCCAGGTTTAAAGGTACAATGTGGTGCATGACACTTCAAATATAAATTTGAAAACATAACCTAGTTTATAGTTGTTTTGTACTTAAACATATTTTAAAAACGTGTCAAAGATAGCCTTGAAAGACTGCTTGAGGTTAATTAAACGTAATTAAAAATTCCCAAGAGAAAATCATGGAATGGAAATCTTGCTACAGCAAACAAGCTTTTTTTTTATTATCAGATCCATACATGGAAGCAATAGCATATAAACGGAAACAATAGCATTTATTGTTATACAGTATTCTATATAATTTCAAGTGTCCTTGGGTTTGTGATATTTAATTCAGTTTCTATTATGATGGAATGAAGAATATATTTACAACAAAAACGTGTCCCAAAGGTTAAAAAGTGTCAGTGCATCATGTCCCATCTTGCTGAATTATATTGTAGCTATAGTACAATAGCAGTGCTGTGCGCAAAAAGCCCTTTTAATAATAAAATGCTTGCTGTAATTTTGCGTGACTTTTTGTTTTACTTATGTTCACATTTGCTTTGATTGTGTTGGAGAGTTTTTGCCAGGCAAAATGAGAATTCTGTCACTGTTCAGGATTACAACCACTAGTGGCAGTTTTCTGAAATACATTTTGTGCCAATTTGTGCTCCCATTCCATTCTTTTATTTAGTTCCATTCAGGTTCTTTTTAATCTTTAATCTTTTTTAATCTTAAGAAAAATAATAAATTGTGAAAAAAAGTGGGAAGTAAGAAATGTAGTTGTATGACATTTAAGTCATTAATTATGTGGTGTTCACATTGGGCTTCTGTAAACATCAAATGATACATTTGTTATTCCCGCCACAGATATTGAACGTGTGATGTTTAATCACAAAGTATCATACAACAAGCAATTCCAGTAATTCATCTGGTTGGACATATTGCAGTGTGTGGGAATAAATAATAACATGCAGTGTGCTGATGATGAGTGTGTGTGGCTGTAAATGTGTCTGTGTGTTTGTAGCGAGCTCTACTGGAACAGAAGCAGAAGAAAAAACGGCAGGAGCCTCTGATGGTGCAGTCAAATCTGGATGGGCGATCTCGAGTGCGCAGGACTCGGCAGTCGGAGGAGCAGGCTCCCCTCGTAGAAAGCTACATCAGCGGCAACAGCAGCACCATCTACCATGGTACAAAATACACTTCAAAACCACAAAGCCAGGTTGTCCCTTCATAAGGCTCCTGCGTCTGGCTTTTATAAAATGCCATGATATATGCTGTAATATATAACTACAATAGCAGTTGAGTGCCGTTGTGCCGAATATCAGCACAGCTGCCAATTAGCATAGTGTTGAATATCAGGACTCTTGGAATGTCACTTGGCCAAGAGAACTACAACTAAATGACAATCTTTAAAATAAAGCCAAATCAAACTTCAGTTTCACTTTCCCTGTAAAGAGTATGAGGTGTTATTCCAAGCTGTCATATGCTGACATGCCAGTGTGGACGTGAGCTGCTCAAACAGAGTGGCTGACAAAAGCTGCTGATTGAAAATGAAAATGCTTGTTTGCTGATTGTTCAGTTAACAATACTGTCATTCTTCACATTGCCAGCAGTACTGGCTTGAGTTACTCTATTGATCTCTGTCCCAGACCGCTCGCTGTTAGATAAACCCTTCCTACAGTGTCACTGCAGACCTCAGTCATCTATATTAAAACACTTGCCAGTGTCAGGGGTCCATCTTGTGAGCTGTGACAAGCCCCTGCTTCACTTTGGATGACCCATGTGCAAACATTGTTCTGCGCTATGCATGTCACGTTATCATGCCGTATGTCTGTCTGGCATTTTGGTGGCTCTCTACATAATAAAACTGTGTATTGTAGAGAAGATTGTGGAACAAACAAGCAATAAAAAGTTGTGTTTGTGTTGTAGATCCACAATAACGTGCTTAACTACAGCTTGATCCCTAGCTCCATGTACCATGTTTAGTTTAATTCCTTCATTCTTGAGAAGGATATTTGCAGTAGGTCCCATCTGCTTGCACAGTGAAGTGTATTTGTGGGTGTTTAAACGAATTCCTCTTTGTGAGTCTCTGAATGATTGTTCGGGGTTTGATAAAGTTATACAGTTCTATCAACAGCATCTGTGACATTTTGACTTGTCCCTATAAGTGTTGCTGGACACATTGTGGGGAGATTCAGACACGTCCTTCATCTCAGTCCCCCTTAAAGTCTGAGATAAACTCAGCTGTCAGCACTTTAAAATCTAAAAATGACCTGTTCTGCCCTCACTTTTGCTGAAAGTAAAGTGGTTACACTAAGACATCAGAGAATAGTTTTCAATTTGTCCTTTATGAGTCTTTTAAAAAAGGTTACTTAAGGATTGCAAGCATTTTCACTTATCTGCAACCACACGGTTTAAAAAAAGTATAATAAAAACAGTAAAGTTATAATTCTGTTGAATGCGTTGCCCTTATCGGCTGTATGTAAGTGTATTATGCAAACACATTTTCCCATATTAAAAATGTTATTTTCTGTGGTAGGAACAGTATGCCACAGATGTTGTTGAGTGAGCTTAACTTAATTGAGCTCAGAACATTTGTTTAATATGAAATGCATACATCTTAATAAACTAATTAATAATAAGCTAATATAAATTAATCATTTATTTGATTCTAACCATGTGACACTAGTATTGACACTTTTCAGTTTTCTCTCAAGCCTGAACTGTGTTGATGATAGAGGAGTGTCTGTTGACACTAGCTGCACTCACTATTATGAATAATTCACAGTGTTTTACTCAGTGTCTCAGCAATGAGGGAATACCTTTGACTCTAATCCACCCTGAGCTTCAGTCAGTGAGATATAAACCTGTAGTAATTGTCCATTATTTTGTGCATGCTCTTTCATCCTCTGCACCTTGCATTTGTCTTCTAGTGCTTGATTATTTAAAAATGAATTCAATTTTTTTTCCATGCCTAAACCATTGATCACTTTTCCTTTATTCTATCTGACAGGCTTTTCGAAGCCTTTAATCTCAAAAAATTTTACCCATTATTTACTGGTAATCTTCTCAAAAGAGCTACAGATTTGAGATTCAGAGCTTTAAAATAGTTAAACTTCAGGACCTGTTCTGATTGATTTGATCTGATTCATTAAGTTGAACAAGGAGAAAGTATCAGTGATAATGAGGAAATGATGTGGCCTGTTTCTTACACAAGCTGTTGTTTGGCTCCAAAGGCCTATAAAAATAAGGAAAATAGAAACTAAGTTTACTTTTATTTGTCATTTTTTGAGGAACTGTTATAAATTATAAATAAAAGGGCTAGTTGAAAAATTTTCAAAATTCTGTTTTGTGCACCACATCACAAAGCAACAGCATAGGGTTTGAAATGAGCAAATGATGACAGAAGTATATTTTTGGGGTAAACTACTCCTTTACCAAAACCAGACTGTTAGAAGGAATGAATTGTGCTTCAAAGCTTTGATTTCACAGTCGCTCTGACAGCTGCTGTCTTACACTTTTTTTAATATTGCATCCAGTGGTGGATGGAGGCTGTGGGAGGTTTTGTTTTGTGCTTGCAGCCATTTTATGTGTGAACACAGAATTTTCTCAGCTGAAAACATGTGACCCTACTCTGAGCATGTCTTTGCTAACTTTCTTTCGTCTCCTCATTCATTTTAACCCTCTTCCTTATTGTCCTCTTTTTTTCCTTACTCTGTTTTCTGTGTTCCTGTTCTTCGTTCTGCACCTCCTCGTTTAGTACAAGAAGCGGAACAAGAAGAAGTTAAAACCGTAGCCGAGGTTCAGGCCCCTCGCTCGGCTAAAAAAACCAAGCCGCCTACCTCCACTCCTCAGACTGGCAGCGCCAAGAAGGAGAAAAAGGGCAAGCACAAAGGTCAGCTGAGCAGCCTGTTAACAGTCAGGCCCAGCATGTGCACAAACATCTGTGTTTATGTGTGTGTGTGTATGTGTGTCTGTGCCATCCAGTTTCTGATTCTGTTTGTGTTATGGTCAGCACTGCCTGTGCTGCATAGAAGAAAGTATTTACAGGATATTTCTGTAGCTCAGTTGGTAGAGCATTGTGTTAGCAGCACAAAGGTTGTAGGTTTAATTCCCAGGGAACACATACTGATAAATTGTATACCTTGAATGTACTGTAAGTTGCTTTGGATAAAAGTGTCTGCCAAATGCATAAATATTCACGTCTGTCATAATGCTTTGACAGGCTGGAAACCAGTGCAGTTTAAAACCAGTGCAGTTGTATCCTCAGCTTAGATTTATTTGCTTTTGTGTGTATGTATTTATTATACATTTCAGATGGACTGTGATTGTCCATCTCTGTTGGTGTCAACACAGCCATTTTGTCGTGCATGTCACAGTTGTGTATTATGAATTTTGTCAGCTCACATGTACAAGGGCACAAAGCTGTCAGCTTTTTTATTTTTGTATTTTTTAAAGTGCAGCTGAATTGATATTTAGTTGCATTGTGTTAGAGATCTCATTTAAACTGGCCTTTTAGTGTATTTAGTTTTTAGACCATTTCTATGTATATTCCTAAATGTAAATTTTACAGTGTTTCTTTCCCAGGAAGATAGAATCACAAAACGAGTGCAATCATTTTGTCCAATGAAATCTTCTCTAAAATGTCCATTCTCCCAAGTCTACTTATTTCTAACTAGTAGTAAATTATAGTTAAAGCTGTGACATAAACAGACTACTGACTAGTTTACAAAAATTGACAGGCCCTTCAGACAGACAGTCTTCTGTAAACTTACTGTGTAAATAGGTAAAACAAACTGCATCCAAGAAAGAATTGTTTTTCTCTTTATAGACATGTATAATCTTTATTTTATGCAGAACATTGTCAGCAAGACAGCGCAGAGAGCTAATTTGATTCCTAATTTGAAAAATAAATTCATAAGAAAAGCCATTATGAAATTATGAAAGCTCATCATTACAGACAAACATCACAAACTGCAATTTGCCGTCTCTCATGTGGCGTGTTTGTTTAAGCTACCGCAGCTCTACACAGTGTCTTCACCATGTCTTCTTGTTCTCCATACTGTGTTTTTGTATTTCTCTTCCCCTCCTCTGAACTCCTCTCCCTGTGATCTATGAGCGTGTTGAGGATTTTCAAGGCCTTCTCCACCACTGACAGCATGGTGCACAGCATTAATGAACACGCCCCTGGAGAGAGGCTGAAACGATGCCCCCTTGCTGATCTCAGAGAACACACAAAAAACCTCTAATACCACTTATATACCGCTGCTGTCTGCCTGCCAAGAGCGGTGCTGAGATGACCCAATGCAGCCTTCATCAGCTCAAGACATGAATTAGAGAACCATTGCCTTTCTGTGATTGCAATGACCTGGTTATTAGATCCTGAACACACCCTCAATCAATCAACCAGGACAGTAATAATGATGCTTTTAGTGTCAAGAATAGGTTATTTACTTTTGGCCAAACCCTGTTGTCATTTGCAAAAGGTGAATTTAATGACATAGTTGACGTGACTATTAATTAGCTTACAGTACAATAAAAGAATTGAAATAGTTTAATTGTTTTATGAGAAGGTGTTCCTGCATAAGAGGGCAGGTTCACAGTCTGCATTTTAAGATGTTCAGTGGGGTTTAGATCTGGATTTTATGCAGGCTAGTTCTTTGACTCCGTAAATAATTTCTTTATAGAGCTCGCTTTTGTGGACAGGGGCATTATTATGCTTAAACTGTTGCCACAAAGTTAGAAACCCAAATATCTGGAATGTTATTGTGTGGTGTAGCATAAAGATTTGTGTTCTTTAGACTGGAATAGCCAAATTATGTGTCCGCATTTTTAGACAGTTTTAGACATATGGTGTGGATTTCTTATTGGCTTTCATTATGCCATAGTGCTACAATTATAAGAAATGTGTGTTTAAATGTGCGTTTCAAAAAAGTCAACAAACACATTTGCTTGTAATCACACTTAACACTTGTCTTAAACAAGTGATGCAATTAATACAGAACCTGTGTC
>JAZGTK010020224.1:0-11067 GCA_036877625.1 Ambastaia sidthimunki
AAGATCTTTAAATCTAGTGCTGGAATTAGTGACGCCCCCACTACCTCATGGAAAATCTTTATTAATACTGACAAACATAGTATATAGTTTTTAAAGTTGGTTAACATGCTATTATAGCACCACAGTACACTTACAATAACAAATATTTCTACAGCCATTTACTTAAAGCTGAAACAACAAACATAAGCACTCGGGTGGGGAGGGTAGAAATGTGTGTGGTAACTATTAGAATGCCGCTGGTCTAATTATTGGACATAATCAGAGACATATAAACTACAAGGTATATAAGAAATATGTTGTGAAAGAAGTGACAGAAGAGATGAGGTTCAGTACAGGAATTTAGTGAAGAGACCGGGGGTGGAATCAACGCTGCCGACTGTATTGTGTTGTGGTTTTTAAAAGCAAATGAAATTAATTGTGTCTGTTTGTGTTAGTTGATGTCTTGGTTTTTTCAGCTGATTTGTGTGCAAAAATATTCAAATATTGCCGTTAACAGGCTGGAAAAGAACAACTTAAAATGATATATGAGTTCTGTTACTTTAGAGCCAACAGGAGTTGAACTGACCCTGTCAGACTGGTGATCACTCAAACTCGCCAAACCCAAGGTCAGTCAGAATAAGATCTGACCCAGCTAAAGATTTTATATTCTAAGAATGTTTCTTTAACGTTTCCTTTAAACAACAAGTTACAAAATATAACCCTATAGAATAATTGACCTCCATGTTTTCAACAGGAGATGACTAGATTTCTTAATGAGGAGACCCATATGTTTAAACAGGCATTGGGTTTATTACTAAGCTGAAGACAATACTGTACTAGCCAGACACTCTGAATTATAAGCCTGGCCCACTAACACAGCTTGCTCAAATCACAGACAGAAAAAGCACTGGGAGATAAATAACAGAGCGTGTGTGATAAATAACAGAGTGTGTGATAAATAACAGAGTGTGTGATAAATAACACAGAGTGTGTGTGATAAATAACACAGAGTGTGTGTGATAAATAACACAGAGTGTGTGTGATAAATAACACAGTGTAGCACCAAATCTTCAAGAAAACGCCATCCATGCTAGTTTAAACACTAAAAATGCTGAGTAGATGCTTCATGGCAAAACAGTTATTAAAACTATTCCCCTGCATGCAAATATCTGTTCTACTAAGCTAAATTACTAATTAAGTGTTCATTTCTTTAAACAATTACTAAATATAATCTTATCCATCTTATTAACACACCCGGTCCTTACAATTAGAACAGATTACACCTTGCAGATGACAGCCAAAAGAGATTCTGTGTTCATAACAGGTTAATCTGTTGATTTTCATATCTATAGGAATCTATAGTTTTCATATCTATAGGAATTTATATAGGACTCCATCACAGACAGTTTCCTGTATATGCAAGCATGAGAAAAGCAATGGAAATTCAATCTTTAGAATGACTCTGCTGGAAATTCACTGCTGATAAATGTTAGCATGCCGGTTTCTTTTTTGTTCTCAGTGCTGATAAATCATGCAAGAATGACAAATGGGTTCTGACACTGAACTGGACTGCATCATTCCATATGCAATGAGAGTGTGTCTGCGGTGCCACAGATAGTGAGTCTATGTCTGCTGGCACACTAGCTCACAGCCAATCAACTAACAGGTAGAGCTTATGCATTATGCAAATAGATGCAACATGGTATCATCTATCCATATACACTGTGCATAATGTTTCACAATTTTTCTGTTTAAAGGGATAGTTCACCCCAAAATGTTAAATTTTCCATCATGTTCTAAGGAACACAAAAGAACATATTTTGAAGTATGTTGGTAACCAAACAACAGTAACACCCACTTAATTAAATAGACCACATGAATAGACACAAAATCACTAAGCCATAAGAAAAAAAAATCACTAAAGGCAATAGGATCTTTCAAAATGTCTGAGCTGATTTTTTCATACAGTGAAGGTAAATGGTGACTGCTGTCGTCTCTGGCCCCCATCCACTTTCATTATGGAAAAGAGCCACTTGGAAGTTCTACTAAATATCTTGTTCCGCAGAAGAAAGTCATTTGAGTGGCATGAGGTTTGAAAAGGGTGCTGCATTTGCAGATATGTGAAAGTGTGACGTTAAAGAGATCTGAGAACATCGAGGGCAGGGTTTCACCCCATTGCTCTTCACAGCGTGGGCCTGACAGTGTCGCTGGTGACGTATGCACTTCTGTAAGTGTGTGTGCTACAGTGTGATTGACATGAAGGGTTGCTGAGTTGTGAATGCACGACTCAGCAGTCCTGACTGAGTCTTGACTCTTATGAGCAGCAGGCCAGAAGGACTTACACTCAGTCTGTGTAGCATGAATGGTTAAAATGAAAACATTCATTCACATGGTAACAATCTCAACCATTTAAAAAAACCTTTGATATTTACCCTGCTAAAGAATCAGAAAGGATAACAGTAAAATAGACTGCAGCTTTCCTGTAGCTGGTAAAGCAATGTACTTGTATTGCCAGGGTCAGGGGTTCAACTCCCAGGGAATGCACACGCTCATCAAAAAAAACTCTGTAGCTTGAATGCACTGCAAGTCGGTTTGGACAAATGCATCCTCAGCTAACAAGGAACATTCTCACATTGGCTAACGTTCTCTACAAAGTCTCTTAACGTTATCATAAAATGTTCTTGCCAAAACATTAGTAGAACTTTTTTAACGTT
Organism: Ambastaia sidthimunki; assembly: GCA_036877625.1. Lineage (NCBI taxonomy): Eukaryota > Metazoa > Chordata > Actinopteri > Cypriniformes > Botiidae > Ambastaia > Ambastaia sidthimunki. The sequence continues at coordinate 2,694 of JAZGTK010020224.1, forward strand.
ATATATCATATATATCAAAAATGTTATTCTTAAGTTGTCAGCAGAACCTTTTTAAAACGTTACAGAATTCAAAAACGTTCAAATAACATTCTTATAATCAAGCAACAACGTTAATACAACATCTAAAAAGCTGCCCATTATTACGTTCCCAGAACTTTCAAAGTGCCATTTTTAACATTTTTGCTACTTAATGGAAACATTAGGGAAATGTTCCTACAACCTAAAATAGCAAGAGTAAATGCATATATGGACACATTCTTCAGCTCATTTGTTTGACTGTTCTGTCAGGTGCAGAATGTACAGGGCAGGTGATAATGGCAGCTGACCATAAGAAATGTATAGAGCAGCAAATGAACAGAGACTGAGTGACTTGTCCTGTTTTCACTGGCTCCAGGCTATCATGTCCACTGTAGTGTAAAACACTGCATTGTGCATGACTGCAGCTCTATCTAAATGCCATGTTTCTGCTCGGTTGAGTTGCAGGTAAGTCAGGAGACTTGTGATGTCAATCATGAAATTGGTTAATGGCTGTCCACTGAAGACTGGGAACTGCAAAATCCTGGTGTTAAAACTGCAGGAGGGAGATCACAGGACTGTGGAATTCAAACGCCATAATTGTGAGACATTTTGCGCTATTCTTGGACACATTAAAAACCTTTCAAGCTTATTAGAAAAGTACACAATGTTTGATTAGCGTGCTATTCTTTGCATGCTTGGGAAAGCAGGGAAATTAAAGTCTCAGGTCTTGTGGACCAGCCGTGCTTGTTCATTTGTTGGAAGAATTCCAGCTAGTGCTTCTCCTGCCACAACCAGAATCCGGACGCTCACTCCCAAGCCATCTGTGTGCTTCCGAAAACACTCGCCCTCCATACGGTAGATCGCCGGTAGCAGCCCTGTCCCCAGCTGACAAGCAAATGTTTTATAGGAATGAATATAGCAAGACCAATTTGCAAATGTGATACTGTTTTATAGGGGCTGATACTGTAAGCAGTGCCCAGGGGGAAATGTTGGAAGTCAGGGGGTGTCTGAACCTCATCTGTCCATCACCTAAGTAGGCAATTTAACAGATAAAAATGTCAAACGTTCCTAATTTCAAAATGTCACACATCAGCAAGGCATTTGCCAAAACGGTGCAACAAACAACGGAAGCAGTTTTGCTGTCCAATAGGAACGTGGTTAATAATAACAATACATCTTTGGTTCACAATTTGGAACTGTTTTAGCTTCAGCTGAACTTTTCCCATCAAAGGCTCATTATCAGATGCAGCCGCTGGTCAGGATTTTGCAACATCAGCTGACAGAAGCACACAAGACTCAAAGAACTGATCACCAACATTATCCAACTCCATTTTTTAGTAATGATTGTATTAAGATAACCTGTGTAAGTTAATAAACAAAACCAATCATATTTGACACATTTGAGCTATTTAACCAAAGATGAAACTGCACTCAGCAGTCACACGAGCGTTCAAACATGCTTTCTAAAGACCTCGCATCTCAAGATGAACAGTTATGGGTTCATAAGCAATCTTGTCACCTTAATATTCCACAACTTTCTATGTTTTTTCTTTCTATTAAGTTTGTGCATGACGGTCCAGTATCTTGCAGACACACCTCAGTAACTTCTGAAAGTCTTTGACTAACAAAATCAAAGGAACAACGGGACCACGCATCATTACAGCCCAAATGAAGACTATTCTGTAAACTTTAATAATAATAACAATAATAATATTATTAATGTCGGATTCAACGACAATTTCTTTAGTACAGGTCAGGAGTCGAATACATGTCAAATACAAACAAATCGCCTTTATTTCACAAGGTCAAGATGGGTTTTGCATTTCTGCGGAGATTATTTCGCATTGATGTTTCGTTCGTCTTTGCAATTACACGATGTTAATAATGCAAAGAATTTACTCACCGCTCGTGTTCATGATATTAAGACAATAATCCAACAGTAAAATTTAATATCCAGATAGCGGCGATCGTCTATCGTTTCACCAGAAAAAAAATCCAAGTACTGAACCTCTACTTGAAGTCAGAGTCCAGCCATCAGAGTGGGACGCAAACTAAAGAAATATATAAGAAAAATCTCCCAATATGATTCCCGGACCACTGGAGGGCAATGAACACCTGGTTAATAAAAGGAACGGTAGGAGGTTTTTCCCACTGAATGCAGCGTTTAAAGTACTGCACCCCGTATAACAATGTTAGATAGGGCGGATGACGGGTATTAAATAATGTTGCCGGGTCACATTCCGCTTTCTGATGCTGTTTCTCGGGTATATGATTAAGATTGAGCTGAGAGGCGCTCCGGGTCTCGTACAGTGGACGAGGCGCTGTCACTGTACTCGCACATCCATGGAAGCGCACGCTGGGGTGACGTCAGGCAGCGAGCGCTGTGCGGCGCGTTTCCTCGCACCCCGTCTACATCGCGACGCGTCAAACTAGAAAGCTTCCTTTATAATCCTTGCTGTCCACACCAGTATACATGCACTGTTGGGGTATCGGGTCATGCAGGGCGAAAGTTGAAGGGTAGGGTTGGGTTTATGCACATTACGGCGTTTAATGCGGCATGCGTGGATGTGTAGCGCCCTCTTATGCAGGGTTAACATTATCACAGTGTTACAAAGCGAACTAATTGGCCAACACGCCTATTTTATATATTGTTCATATTCATCCATATATCTTAGTCCGCTTTAAAAATAATTAATTATTTATTTATTACTTTTAAAAAATCACTAGAATTAACTAAATCAGACAAGACAGCAAACACAGTCTACAACTTTTAGGTTGATTTAATTTAATTGGCCTTTGTTTTGCTAAGTGATTGGTTAACTAGCAGTTATTCTAGTTTAGGGTAGTGATGGCAACGTGACAACGAAATTTCCCTCCTTCGGCATCATTCACCAATCATCATCAGAGGTTTCCGTTTCCAGCCAATGAGCTTTAAGTATCACCCGCGTCATCATGGCCGCTTACAGTGAGGGGTGAACAGGTGAAGTTTTGCGATGAGAGTTTGAAGGATTGACTGAAAATGATGGAGTTCGTCAGTGTGAGTAGAAGTTAAATGAAATACAGGTCGCAGTTAATTTATAAATGTCTGTATTTGTCATTTGGTACTGTATTGATAAATGTTTGCTTATGGACCATTGTGTATATCATAACTTCAACCACTGCTAATAATTAAATAATTAATTTACATATCATCCGTGAAACACTCCCTATTCCCCAATTATATATACATCTTTGTCTAGTTAAATATACATCAATGAAGTTTGTAAAGTTCAATAACTGCATACTTAAATAAACATTCAACGGTTGTCATTATATTAAACAGTTTTTAAAAGATTAATAGTCAACCCGTCACAGATAAGCCTCATATTATTATTGAACGCATAAGCCAATGTCTTGATTTATTTTTATTAAACCGTTTATATATCATAATTGTTCATTTTTAATGAAGACGTGCGTACAAGATTCTGTTAATTTTTAATCTTTTTACGCGTTAACTGCCAAATTACTCCCATTTTGGTGGAATGATTTGGTATTGAAATGATTTCAGACTGTCTGTAGGGGGAACCTCTTACTTGGCAAACTCTATATGTTTTACTCTGCATGTACACTAGTTGGCGCTGTTTTACATAAGTCTTATTTACAGTTCAATCTGAAAACTCTTTTCACTTTGAATGTAGCCCATCTGAAACAAGCCAGTATGAGTATTTTTATGCCAGTGCCAATAGAAACATGATAGACCACATTTGCCTGTGTAGCCCCATATCTGCACAACATAGACCCATATCTGTAGATGTGCAATGTGGTTAATTACTAAAACAAACAGCACAAAATTGTAAGTGTGTACCTTACTTTCAAGAGAGATATAAACATGAATGTAACAGGAAGTCGTTTTCTCTGTGTTTTAACCTAAAGGCAACATGTTTTACTTTTCCATTACTGTCATGTGCATACAGAAATAAAAGCCAAGAGGAAACACCACAATGGAGGGATGTGACAGGCGCCTCTCGTTCTACATTTCTTCCTCTTTCTGCCTGTCTCTCTCTCTCTGTCTCGCTTTACTTTTGTTCTCTCTTGCCTGACCATCCAGTGCTCTTAGGCTGACACAGTTAGATATTTTGACAGGGTCATAAGGTTGGTGTCTGACAGACAGGCTAACAGTGTAAACAGTCAGCATTGTTCTGCCTGTCACAGCATAAGCACTTTGTTAGGGATACACACACACACACACACACACACACACACAATCTGTGTGAGATGTCTCATGTCTGTTGTTAACCAGGTCTGTTGTCAGGGTATAGGCGCAATTTCAGGGTGATAATTAAAGAGTTGAATCACAGGGTCATTCTTTTAACAGTTATTTGTTACAGATATGACAAATATGAGGCAGTCATGTGCTGTTTATCACTGCAGGTACATACAGCACGTAGTTGCCATAATAAACAGCTGTTATTTAATAAGCACAAACTGACCCACTGATTAACCCCTTCCAGTTTAACTCAATAATGTTGGTGACAGAATTTTATAACCGGCATAGCTTTGATTTTATGACTTGCATATCTTTACTAGTACTGCACTCTGTACCAGCAATAATTGTGTGGTTTCAACGGATGCCGTGGGCAGAGCAGCTAGTCAGGGCATTACATATACCATTGTGCTGGAATATGACAGTCCACAACAACAGGAAGTTGCTCTTCCTTAGGGCACCGGCACAAAGGGGCACCGGAATGTTCTCTTGTGTTGCCTTCCCTACATGCTGGCCTAAGGTAAACTTCATAGGATTTTTATTAGCTTTTGCTGCATAATGGAGTGTATATGAAATTTTATGTAATAATGAAAACATAGCTTGGTACATGTGCTGTGGAATCCATTAGTTACTTGGCTGCTTGCATGCTATGTTAAACCCGTATTTATGATTAAGACACATGGCCTGCTGGCTCCATAAGCATGTGGGATTGTGGTTCTCTATCATTCATGTGGTATGCAGTCATTTTTCCCAGATCATCTGAATGCTGTGTCAGAAATTAGCAACACTAGCGTGGGTACAGATACAGTCTTTTTTACCGGCCAGTTGGCTAGTAACATTTCCTTTCAGGGTGACTTTTTGTAGTGGATAAACAACAAGGGTCTATATAATATAGAGTCTGTGCCAGGGTTTATATTTAACTAGAAGAGAAACCCAAGAAATGACTAGCTCAAGGTTTAGTCTGTTATCTGCACATGAGAGAGAATTTTGAGCACAGAAAATTCTTGGAAAAATAAATAGTAATGATTTAAAGAACAAACGTTAAAGATCTTTACTGCGTATTGCTATCTTTACCCAGTGCATGATGGGAAGGCACAAACAAGGCTGGATGTGTTTCTGGATATGCCGTTTAAGGCATACCTTTGGAATGTGAGCAAGAGGGTGTTTCTGACGCCCTGTATTGAAGCTGATAGGGACACTTAGTTGCATTTTCTTGTGGTGTATGGAAAACCGGTCAGACCAGAAGGATTACTGCCTTTTCTGTCAAAGGAAACACATTCCTTCTATTTTTGTCCGTTTTCAAAGAAAACATTACTGGTTGAGTTCACGACCCTGATTTGATAACACAGAAAGATATTCTGCATTTGCTAAGCCATTAATGTGAGTGTTTGTTTCTGCTCTCCTTTGAAGGTTATCCAACACCCTTCTGACCTGACCCAGAGTCTGACAGAACAGGGGGGTGAGAGTGCTAGGCTCGGAGTGAGAGAGAGAGAGAGAAAGAGTAAAAAAGAATAAGAGAAAAAAAGAACCATAGCACTTAGGGGAGGAGTTTAAATACTTCCTTCAGCGAAAGCTCTAAACTCATGCCACAAGGGCATCCACACGCAAGCTCATACACACACCCCCTGTTATATTCTCTGTTATACAGGAGCATTACACAGGATCACAATGATTAGTTTTAGCCAGTTTGAAAGGAGATTTTCGGCAACTCCACAGAGCTGACTGACAGAAGAGTAAACAGACAGCCGGGAATTAACGGGACATTGGTATGCCCCTTCTCTCTTTCTCTCCCTCTCTCTCACACTCTCTCGCTCTTTCTCAAAGGCAAATGTGTTTTGGCTAGAGTTTGTGAATGTGGATAACTGAGTAACATCGGTGTTCTACAAAAATAATTCTGTAGTGTCAATTAAAGAAGAAATGTAGTATATTATTTTAACAGCTTTTTCAACTTGCTGTGGAGAGTCATTCGTGTCTGTTCTTTACCATATTTTACTCATAGTCTCTCTGTCTGTCTTTCACACTATTGAACATTTTCTTCCTGTTATTGTCAAAAGGCCTTTTCACTGAATAAGTTGAACAACTTGTTATTCAGCCTGTTTAATTAATAGCAACAGCGGGTTCTATCTGGGCTCTGGAGGGAGTCGTTCTAAACTTAGAGCCTATAGCCTTTACTCAGGTTACAGATTCACTGTTCTTTCACTGACAGCCACACACCGAGTCAGTAACCCACAAGAAAACCACTCTGTTACACTGTTAAGTGTAAAGAAATAAGGACAATTAATTAGCTTGTTTCTCCTTTAATGGTTAAAGACTCTGCAATATGCTGCCAGAAAGTCTAAACGTTTGTTAAAATTCCCAGCATTCCCAGCTAATAGGGAACGTTATCAGAATGTTGGCAGACGTTCTCTAAAAGTCCTCTCAAATTTCTCTGTTAAGTTCTTGCAGTAACATTGGTAGAAAGTTTTTTTTAACATATCAAAAACAGTATTCTTAAGTAGTTAGTGGACATTCTAGGAATGTTAAAAACGTTCAGTTTTTCAGACGTTTTTGTTGCTTAGAAGACAATGTTTGGGAAACGTTCTTGCAACCTGTGTAAAGGTGTTGTAAGGTGTAAAGTTATTAATGTTGGTATTTGCCTACCTGTCAGTTTTTAGTGTGGCGAGGTTTGCTAAGGTGTTGAAATATTCTTTTGAATGGAGATAATGGAGGAAATGTCCTTAAGGTTTAGTTTAAAGAGAGATGCTTTGTGTTAAGGAGATATGCTGGAAAAAGGCCTCCTGGCTGTTTACAGCTGTTCAGACTCATGGGATGGCAGATTGAATTAGAGTCTGACTTAGTCCTCTCTTCACCAACAGTATGAGAAGATCAGCTATTATTCTGTAGAGAAAGATCCTGTTTGTGCACTTAAGACAAGGAAACACTTTCCGTGCAGTTTAGACAACAAAGCACTATTTAACACACTGTATTGTGATTGTTAAAAGAATTATATGATAAATATGATTAAATTCAATATAATTCAATATAATTTGACATTACAGAATTTACAGAAAAAGTTTGAATAACGTTCTTGTAACCAAGCAATAATGTTAATATAAACCTAGAACTTTCAAAATAACATTTTAAATGTTTTCTGTTACTTAATGGAAACGTTAGAGAAACATTCTTGCCACCTAAATCTGTTAGCCGGAAAACTTAATTGTAGGACACAAGAAAAACGAAAACAAAGTGCAATTTATCACCAGTTGAGTTACGCTCAGTCTGTTAATTCACTGGGCCTTTTGTGTCCGTTCGTCAGTGCTGTCACTTTCCAGAAGAACCCTGGCACAGAGAGGCACTGACAAGCCTACACAAACATACCAGCAGCACAGAGTGGTTTGCCCTTCTGCAGAGCAGACAGGAAAAGCCAGAGTATTATATCGATGCAAGCTTAGAGAGCTGTGGTTTACGTACGAGAGGAAGATGGATAGGAAGACAGTGAGAGAGGGAGAGGAGCGACTTCATCAATAAAGCTCCATGGAGTTAAAGTGGATCGTCTTCGAGTGGCCACTGCTGAAGCTGTCTGGATCCATCATGGCTTGCTGCTGTTGTTCTGTTCAGTGCCTCAGAAACTGCTTCTCGTTTTCAGGTTGGTCTCATCCTGGCTTTCATAGATTTGTGCCATGAGAAGGAAGAGTAACTTTCACAGGGAGACGTCACAGTTTGTCTGTCAGTCATGGGTAATAGATTTACTCGTGAAGGTAATGTAGTAGGTGGCAGTTTGTGTGCCTTGTTGTATTGTGCGCTGATCGCCTGTCGTGACTAATTGCGTACTTTTGTTATTGCTGTGTGAGTTAATGCCGTATTGTATTTCTGCTTGTGTGATTTTGTTTTTAGATAATGTACTACCATTAGCCGTTGACTAATAACTAGCAAACATATGGAATGTATTTATCTGGATAACCCAGGAGTATTTGGATTATGTAAATGTTGGTGTTTTATAAGCTAAGTTTTATGCCAATTCAGGGCTAACCGTGTTTTACCGTGTTTGTCATTGTTTGCATACGTACACACCGTTCTATCAGATTTCAGTCTGTGTTATGCGCGTGTCGGCGTGATGGCTGTTATTATGTCTTG
>JAZGTK010020225.1:0-11066 GCA_036877625.1 Ambastaia sidthimunki
TTTGTTCTCTCTCCTCTGTGGGTCAGACACTGGACCCAATTGTGAGAGGAAGTCAGCTGGACTTATAAACATGACATCAGGAATGAAAGCAGGAGAGAGTTTAGCTAGGAAAACAGGAAAAGAGGAAGTGTGTTTGTGTACCAGATGTTGAGTTAAAGCTGGATAAGACTAGAGCTTCAGCGATAAATTTCCTTAACTTCTACTTTATTAATATGCATAAACATTAACCAACCTGTCTCTGCCTGTTTGGAGAAGCAAAGCGTCTCATTCCAATAGTTTCCCTGACTGGACATGCCAGCAGAGGAAAGAGTTTATTTTGCATTATCCTCACGCAGCTCCGCTTCTACAATTTGGGATATATTCTTTCGGATATAGTCTCTTCATGAAAACAGCTGAATTGGTGGACAACTGGCCGAACAAGGTAGTCTGTACTGGTGCACTCAGTTTATTACTTAAATTTGGTATTTGTTAAAACTTGTTAGTAATATATAACAAATTATAACTGAGGTAAAACAAAAACTGTGTAGGTTAACCTTTGCTGGCCTTAGGTTTTTTTATAAGCAAGAATACATCAATCTGTGTCAATATATGATGTTTAGAGACTGTAGAATGTTTATGTTTATATATGTACGGTACACAGACAAGCACACACATACAGTATATACACCCTTATCTGTGATTTCTAGTGTGATTTATCTGTGGCTGTGATTTCTGTTGTGTTTTGTCTGAGATTTTGGAATGAGACAGGGATAGAGCAGGCATGAGTAAAGGGGGATTTCAGGATAGAGGTGGTTCAAAATGACTGATCTATTGTGATGTGTGCACTGACCTCAAGTCTGCTAGTTTGTTCACGCTAATGTGCGTGTGTCTGTACCGTGGATAATCGGCTATGTTTGTTCCCTGTATTTTTGTGCACTTTTTGTTTGTATGAGATGAATCACACTGACTCATGCTGTGTTTCAGCTATGCTGCAGACTCCAGTCTGTTCGCGACAGTTGGTTAATCACAGTATGCATGTATTACATCATCGCATTACTGTATTTTGTGGCCAATAAGAAAACACCTGTGTGTGATCAAAGGCAAACACTTAAAGTGTTGAGACTGTGCCAGGTCAACATATTTATTTGAATAGTCTATTTTATATAAATAGAACAAATGTATTTTGTGATTTTTGCCTCATTACTCTATAAAATGAACATTTTATGCTTCATTGGACCGTTTTAAGACAATCTGATATTAAAAAAAAAAAACTTGCTATCTTTCTGTATTTATGTCTGTTTCCAGCAGGATCTTAATGAGTGTCATGAAGTGATTAATAACTGCATAGACATGGACAGACTGAATCAGAAATTTCCAGAACGTGGCCGTCAGACTCATCAGGTCCTACAGGTAACTGTTTTGAAAAGAAAGAAATTCAATTTTGTTTCGAATGTATTGTGAATGTTTTGTGCAGAAAATGTCAAAGGACAATGAGAACTGTACCTCTAACATCAGAAGATGACAGGATAAGACATGAAAGCTATAAGCATGATTTGACAAGAGAATAATTCCTCTGCTGCCCTTGAGAACCTGTAGCTTTGACATACTGAGACCAAATATGTTCCTCTATTGGTCATTTATTAGCCTGATCCCTTGACATTCATCTGATAGCTAAATCCTGTTAGCCTCTTAGCCTGCATGGTGGTACCTGATGGAGCTTATCACATTTAGTGTAATTAGCCTTATAACCAGCTACAATACTCACTGGCCATAACTGAGTTAGACTAATCCTGTTTTGTGGACCCTGAGCAGTCATCCAAAAGAGTCACCTTAATGGCCCATTTTTAAAACTGTGGTAAGGGAATTATTTTGCCTTCAGGAAAGTATGATTACTGGGGCATTCAGATCCCCCATAGGTACATTTTTTGGTCTGTGTTTAGGTGGTCTTGTGTTATCTAGAGCAGTAGAATCCAAGATCAACTTCCTTCCATGCTGTGGCAGTAGTTAATAAGTTTACCATTGTATTTCTTTTCATACATGTATATTCACAGAGTACACCACTGGACCTGATTGAAACAGGCAAGACTCTCAAGGTCCAGGCGGAACGCCCTCATCTTGTCAGCCTGGGAAGCGGTCGCCTGAGTACAGCAATAACCCTTCTGCCTTTGCCAGAGGGTGAGTCCTTTAACTTTACTCTTTAGTAATTAAATACAAAGCACAGCATCATCCCTGTAAACCCACCAGATTGTGTCTGCTCTGTTTCTGAGATTAAATTCAGAAACAGTCAATTGACAAAGGATGTGGTTTGTTGCATAAATTGTGTTTAGTGGCAATGTTTCTTGCCTAATTATATGATCTATCTGGCAGAGGAGATGCCAACGGAAAAAAGCAGGAACTCCAAATTAAGATCGGCATTTCTGTGTGTGTTTTGGTTTGTGTGTTTATGCAGTGATGGGTAGGAAGTTCATGAGAGAGGACAAAAATCACTGCACTGTCCTCATAGCTTGCTATGCTTCATCACATAAAGAATGACAAATAGAGGACTTCTCTTCCCTTGACATTGATGAAAAATGAGAGCAAGCATGCAAGTACGACTCCTAGAGGAAGTGATGGAGTGCGCTATTCATTAGTGAATAATTTATATGCTGGGGGATTGAGTACATAATATAAAGATTTTTGATGGATGAATGGCTGTTGTTTAATAACAGTGATAACATTACTTCAGTACAGTTAAAGTACACTGCAAAGATCCAACATATGTCATTTTCAACAGTAGGTGTCAACTGCTGCTTGTAAAATGTGTTTACAATGGCTTTAGAAGAGAAGGCAGATTTATGGGGCTATGACCTGACTTTGACACAAGCCCCTGTTGCTCACTCTGTCTCTGAGCCTGCTTGAGTGAGTTTGTTTAGGGGGGGATGTGTTTGACTGACTGAAAAAGCTTGTTTAATAGAATGAATTGTGTACATACTCAGTCTTGAGTGGCACTCACACCCACCCGTATCTTCTTTTCTCTAAGTCACGTCTGCGCTCACAATAGTTTGTGTTATGGCTCTTTTACTCACATCTGCCTCATTGAGACACTTTGAATGAGATCATTCAGACTGGGCCTGAATGGAGGAGGGGAATGTTTGTCTTATTTGAAATGAGATCTGTAAGAAAAAACAACACAAACCTGCAGTAGTGCCTCCTGCATTTATTTTTTACATATTTAAGCATTTTATATGAATTATTTAAACATCTTTTCTAACAATGTGTCTAACAATTTAAATAGCTTATTACATACGGTTTGTGTGCAATGAAGCCTCATTTTAACTTTTTCCAGAACCATAAATGCAATTTTACGTTTACATTTATGAATTTTACAGATGCTTTAATGTAAAGTGACTTGCAGAGTATTCACTGTATGTGTATATATGTGTGTCTGGGGTTGTTAGCGCCATGTTGTTTCAGTTGAGGAACATATACCAAGGGAAATGCAGTTTTCAGTACATATATTCATTATGAGAATGTCAATACATTGACTGTATGTCACATTGCAGGAAAGGCCACACTTGGTCATGGGAACACAGACATTAATATTCAGGGTCCAGGTGTTGCTGCTCAGCACTGTTACATTGAAAATGTGGGCGGAGTCATCACCCTGTACCCTTGTGGAAATCAGTGCTCAATGGATGGCCTACCTGTTACCAAGCCAGTCAGACTTACACAAGGTAAGCCCAGATTATTTTTGGGTTTATAGTGTCAGTGTTTATAGGGTACTTAAACTTATGTCCTTATGTATGTTTTCTACTCCATTAAACTCTGAAGTTAATCAATAGATTTATGAATGAAAGTGTGTACACACTTTTTGTTGATAATGATAACGGTTTGTTTGAATCCCTCTTTAGAAATCTGACCTTGTGCTACTCTATAATAACTATCTCAGTCTGTCCAATCTGTCAGTATTTGTTCTAGTCATGAAAGCAGGAAATTGTGCTGTGATAATGATGAGGGTTTGTTTGAACTTTCCTTTGAAGAACTTGACCTTGCTCTCTTGAAACAGCCCTTTCTATTTCAAGCTGTCTGGTTTGGAATCACATCTGTCCAATGGCTCTATGCACTGGACCAAGGAACTGATATTTGATATTCATTTTATCTGTTGAACAGCTCTATTTATTTTTTATTTAGCCAAGCCAAATGTATTTAATACCAGCTGGAGCAATAAGCAATAGATCTAACGTTGGCCCTGTTGAGCTGATCTGCAGCCCGCCTCCTGCTCGCAATCTGTGCATGACAATAACGTGAGACAGCCGGCGACAGGACAGCTGTCCAACCTGCCACCCATGCGACTTCCAATGCGTTTATCTTATAGTCCTGGATGGACTTTCTGATTATAAAATATGGCTTTTAATAACAAATAAAATATTTTAAAACAGTTTGTTTTAAAACGAAACTTTTATTTTTTCAACGCAGCTGAAGTTGGACAGAGGAGGAAGCTTTATATTGCTATCTTTAATTCCCTGTAAGTAAGAGACTTTGGCGTATGGGTTTGTTTTCGTCTTGTCTCTTTTTGTTTGGGATGGTGGTCGGGCAGGTGACAGCTGCGCAGAAGTCTCTGAGCAGACGCGCTGTCGTAGCGCTTGACATTAACATCACAAAAGCTGCGACACTACTTAGAGATCTTCTCGGTTACGGGAGCAGAAATACTTTCATCCGTTTCTCCGTTTTTCAAATCGTCGGATGTAACTTTGACTTTGTTTTCTAAATCTGGTAGGTAAAACGCTTTATTTAACATCTTGGCGATGGGCGCTTTACCCATTCTCCGGTTACGCAGTTTATCGATTATCCATTGAGTACTGTTTAAAGTTTACTGATCAAGTGTTGGCTTCTTACAGATCATGAATAATTTTAGAGTTTTGTTAATATCTATTAATGTTATACATTTTCTATTAAATTTATACCATAAAACTGAAAAAGTGCTTTAAATGAAAAAAGTGCTTAAATAAACTTGAAATTGAAATTGTATTGAACGTATGAGCATTATTCAAATGTATTAAGATATGTATTTATTGTATTCGATTTGTATTCGTCAGTTAATATAGACATTTGTATGAGAAACATTTGTAGATCTGAATACAATTAACTTAAGAAAATCTTTCTAAAACTGTTCAAACACTTAAAAACGTTCCCTAAACGTTTTTCTTTCTTTAAATGTAACTTTTCTGTAAGAACTAAACAGCACTATTTTTTCCTTGGTATATGTTTTGTGATTCATCTTAGTGCTGCAAAACTCTGTCTGGCCTCCTGACCCTTCCGATGGTCCCTTTGTGTGTTCTGTCTTTAGTTGTGTAGATAGAGATGATAGCCAGGCATCAGTGATTTGACCTCATTCATTGTGTCTATTGCAAAGATTTATCAGGAATTCCACAAAGGTTCTACAGAAATATAATGTTGACATTTTGCAGTAAGGAAAGCTATTTCAGTTAGGATGTAAATCTGATTATCAATGACACAATGATACAGTTAAAGAGATGAGCCAGGCATCAGAGTGATATAAGTTTTCTCTTTGGACAATTGAATAAATGCGGTCATATCCTGTCCTTCACTTTAATGTAAGTCACTAATGACTTATAATGTTCTTAGATTCTTATTCTGTGCCAGTGTTCATTATTAAATGGAAGTCTGAGTCATAATTCACTGGCATTTTGACAAACTATGCATTGATGCTTCTGTCCTGTTTGTTGCCTCAAATGGCAGAGGACAAAGTTTGTCAGTGTGTTTGTGTGTGAGTCATCTCATAGACTTGTCAGTTTAATACTTTTGTTTGAACTCTGTTATGGTAATATAAGCTATGATATTTGGTGCTATTAAACATATACCCAGACATATGCCAGAAAATACAGCTTCAAACCACAGTGTGTGTAACCTACACTGATCGCTCTGTTATGTTTTTTTCACACACTTCTTTTTTATTTCAATGCTCTAGATCAATGGTTCTCAGCTCTGGTTCTGGGGACCCATAGCACCTCACATTTTGTATGTCTTCTTTATCTGACACACTCAGTTCCATTTATGCATCTCTTGTCTGTTGAGCTGACCTTTGAATCAGGTGTGTTAAATAGAGAAAACACAAAAAATGTTAATTCTATGGATCCCCAGGAACAGTATTAAGAACCACTGGTCTAGTTTCTAAACCTAATTTGTTTCTAAACCTTTTGTTAAGAAATTAGAACCATTAGATGACTTTAAAGTAAAAAAACTTTAACTAGAACCTGTAACTCACTCAGGGTGGCTGGTTATGGAGCGACTCCACCCTGTAAGACTGATGAAAAAGGCCACAGAAAAATGTCAGCTATGTCTTTTTATCTCTGCAGTGTGGAAAATCACTAAGAATAAATCGTGCCCTTTTTTTTTAGGTTACCTAACAAAACATTTTTACAGTGAACTTTGATTTGTCTTAACTTATTGGCAGGCACCTCTGCTCAAAACGCTTATGACGATTTTATTTTTGCTTACACATGCCTTTATCTCTCTTTTTTCAGGGTGTATGCTGTGTTTTGGTCAGTCATCCTTTTTCCGCTTTAACCACCCAGAGGAAGCCCTCAGGATGAAGAGTCTGATCCCAGGTGGAAGCTCTGGACTTGCCAGTGCCTACAGGAACCATTCAGGTATATTTAAATCACACTGACCTAAAATAAAAACTGCTCTGTGTGCCACATTATAAGGAACATGAACTACTAAAGGCACTACATTTGTGAATAATGGCACATTCTGTCGGTTTAGTTACTAAATTAAATTGCACAGGGAATAATTGTAACCTAGATCATTCTAACAAGTTCCAGACACTCCACAGGTGACACAGATCTGCCCAAAATATCTTAATCCTGCTTCTTCTCTGCTTCTATATTCATGTTATTGGAGAAAATTCCAGCTATATCTTTGCCCATTTTTAACACCGCACTCATTCAGTCATTGCTTTTTTTTAATCAAATGATACTACAAGAGGAAATGAGATCCCAGGAGAAGAAATAGCTTCTTTGAAAAGACTTGAATGGTGAATTTAATGGCCACAGGCATTCTGTTAGCAGCTGGAAAGCCCCTGCTGGGTGACCTTGGCTTTGACCCTGTGTAAATTCTTTGAACGCCATACATTTGAAGTGTGACTGCGTGGCCAGTGTGGAGTTGTTTAAAAGTGTGAGTACATGATACAGGCCAGATTCAAACATTCATCTCCCGCATGAGCACCTCAGCTAAATGTGATCTGTGTATAGCTTCAACATTTGAGATTATTGGACGACGTAATTATTTTTAAAATACTATAATTCTCATTACTTTTAGGACTGTAGAAGTGGTGTGACGGGTTCCCAATATGATGCAGTTCAGATTCAAACCTGCATCCCTTTCAGGCAATGGCTTTTTATGCACTTGCAATTTTGTTTGTCGTTAACACTTGCACTACACACTGTGCCATGGCTCTGACTGCAATAGCATGTTTAGTGTGTGGTTAGGACACTGGTGGTCTGGCTGCAGACTGAGCAGTGCATCATTCAGCTGGTCTAGTGTGTGCAGAATAAGTCATGCGTAATTCAGGCTTTTTTCTTTATCCACACTGACCGTTGGCCAGAGGATGTGAGTCCTGCTATCCACAGTCTATGGGCTGAGCACCACACCCAGTGTGTGTTTGTGTGTGTGTGTGTGTGTGTGCGCGTGTGTGTTTGTATAAAAGGAGAAAGAGGGGGAATTGTGTGAGTGTGTGTTTGTATGCCTTATTACCAGCCCTGTCTTGCATTGGTGTGGAACACACGTGGTCCTAAATTTAAATATGGGATTTTCAGATTTTCATATAATTACAGCATTGCTATGAGAGTCTGAATGAAATGTCTCAAATTATTATATAACAATGGAAGAAGGAAAGATGGATGTTAACGCTGTTTAGTGTTGCTTTTTAGTGTTGTGAGTGTTCTTGTTGAAAGAATGTAAGTTTGTTTATATAAAAACACACTATATATATATATTCAGTCTCATGTAGTCATCATAAATCCAAAATCCAAAAAGTTAATAAAACAATATTGTTTGTATTTTCCACAGAAGCTCACAGGCAGCTCAATGGAAACCATCTTCCAGTCCATGAGAGAAATCGCCCTGGACACGGCACTCTTGTCCGCTCTATTGAGAAAGACCTGCAGGACATTATGAGCTCTCTGTCTATGGATAAAGCCCATGCTTCTTCCTCCGAGCACCGTAAACACACTCAGCACCCCATTCCGCAATCTGCCACACTCAACGGGGGTGGCCACAGTCTTGTCTCCCCTGCAGCAAGTCCTGGTGCAATGTCTGTAAGCTCCAGCTATGAAAATACCAGTCCTTCTTTCTCTCCCTTTACCCCTTCTGCAGTTAGCAGTCCAGGGGCTTGTTTGGACTTAGCTAACACTCATTCCACCAACAACACTGTGCATGCCCCAGTGCCACAACCACGCACTATTGTTTCCAAAGCCAGCAGTTCCAATGGAGCACTAAAGGATCAGGAAAGACCCAGGATTCAGAGGAAAGTCTTGACTGAAACCCCTTCAAGCCCTACTGTCAATCATAAGTGTCCAAACCAGGATTCTGCAGATTTAGGCAGACAGACCAGCGCCAAAGTCACCCTGAAGTCCGTCACAGCCTCTTCTTCCAGCCCTAGATCCAGCGTTGTCTCCTTTGGTCATGAAACAACTTCCAGTCCTCAGTCCAACCAGCTGCACCAGCTCACCTGCCGTGGCACAGAGCCATCCAGCATGCGCAATCTTTCACCTCTCAGCCCCTCCTCACCCCGCAGAGGTGTCCTAGGAGTGCCTGTTCTCCCCGGAGCTCTACCTGGCGTTTCCCTGACCTCCCGTAGCCAATCAGGCCGGAGTGTACCAGAGAGTCCTCGACTCCAACAACAAATCACAACAGAGGATGAAGTCGGAAATACCAGGCTGCGAGCCAGAAGTCCATCTCCTGTATCGGCTCTTCTGAAGGACCAGACAGGTGGATCTGGAGGAAGACAGAGGGGGGATCTCACACCATCTCTGAACTCCCAGGGTGGGGTGTCACCTCTTACCAGCCCCCAAAACCAAAGAAAGAACCCCAAGGAACCACAGCAGGCCCAGCCGCGCACACGTGAACGCAAAAACAGCATATCAGAGGTGAGCGACAAAGAGGAAGACTTATTGGAGTATCATCGCTGGCAGAAGGAGGAACGGATGCGTGAGCAGGAGATGGAGAGGCTGGTATGTCTGCATGTGTATGTATATACAGAACAAGTCAAATATTTGGACACCTTTTGTCATAATAGTGAAATCATCAAAACTAGGAACTCAATTTGAATTATGCAGTGTCCAAAAAATATTGACCAATCAAAATTGACTTACTTTTTTGACACTTCTAAGTAGCTACACTTTTCCTGACAATCTTGTTTCCATCTAAGAACCAACCATTGTGGAGTTTTCATTGGGCAGAATTTGGTCTAAATAATGTCATACTGAGAAGTTTTTCTTCATTTTTTAATGTGACAAGCTAGTTAAAGAACTATCAAACTGACATTTTTGTTGGTCTTGGTTTGTTACCTATTGATAAATTGCTGTGTGTCTGTGTGTGTGTTGAGGCTTTGAATGGCTTTGTGGACTGAACTTGGAGTTGAGCAGTTTATATGGGCAAGAGATTTCTGGTAAAGACACACAGCAGTCAGAAATAACACATGGATGTACATTCCTGAGGTCTTTTTAAAAGTCCATGTGCAGAATGTGTGGCTGCCTGAAAACTATATTTACACACACACACACACAAACACACATTAGGTTTCTATGCTTTGTGGAGACCTTCCATAGACATATTGACTTTTATGCTGTACAAACTGTATGTTCTATCCACTAATCTTCATCCTACACCAAACCCAACCCTCAATGAAACCTTTTCGAATTTTTACATTTTCAGAAAAGCGTCATTTAGCATGTTGAATACTCAGTTTTCCTCGTTGGGACCACTGGCTGGTCCTCACAAAGTAGGTGTGGGTTGGTCCCCACAATGGTAGAAAAACAAGAACACACACTATCTTTTTGCAGTCTAAACAATCTCCACAATATCCCCTAAATGTACGTAACACCCACACCATCTCTCTTTTATTCAAACCACAAACCCCAGTCACTCCTTTAGTTCTCAATTCCCACATGGAATCATCATTCATCATGTGTGTTGTTCACCATCGTATTTATGCCTAAAATTATATTCATCTTCTGTACTTTAAACCAACTGATTAATGATATTTTCGTGTTGAAGTACTTTAACCTTCACTTAGAAATACAACAAAAACCTAATTATACAGTGAAGCAGCTGTCACAGAGAAAGACGCATTCCTGTTATTCCCTGGTGAAAACTATTTTAGGACACTAGTGTGAGAGAGAAATGAAAATTAATACAGGACAGGAAGTCATTTTCCACATTAACTCTGCTCAGCTTTTTCGAGACAATAGCCGATGCAAGTGTATTATGGCATTTTTTTCCATTCTGTTTGGGTTAAACTTTGTCCTGTGGTCTCTGGTCTGTCTGGCACTGTTGTCATGGTTACAGCACAGCTCTGTCCAATGGGGTGGCAACTGGAAAGGTGGTGCTAGTTTAACAGTTAAAGCTTTGTCCAAAATTAGTTCCTTACCTTCTGAAAACACACCTTTGATGTCCTACAGCACAGCTGAGCTGTATTTAGATCCAAAATCTTCTAAATAATGCCATCAAATTCACAGATGTGTATTGTTAGCTTAAAAAATAAGATTTCAGAGGTGGGACCTCACAGTTTAAGCCGTGTGTGACCACAGATTTCATGATTAAAGACAAGCCAGAGGTGATACTCTCTGAGGAAAAATCTGCTGCTTGACCTAGAAAAACGTTTCAGACATAAGAACAAAATACAAAAGCAAGGTGTGATAAGGAATAATAATAAAAGAAAAGCTAACAAAAAAAGCATATTTGAAATCTGATCTTTTATAATAGCATTGACAATAGATAATATGGCTCAAGTTCTCTCAAATCCCTTCACGTGTATTTATGTCTGTGTTTACTCAGTTCTAGGTCATAGCCCAGTTGGCCTGAAA